>JAGDQP010033764.1:0-20498 GCA_022664845.1 Lepisma saccharinum | reverse complement strand
CAAAACGATCAAGTGTCGATATTTCAATACTACTTTCCACTATCATTATTCAACCACTTCCTGTTCTTGTTCTAATTGTACCAGCAAAGGAATTTGGAAGTAAAGGAAATTAATAAATTTGTTGCGGTGGCATGGCCTTGGTTGTGTCAGTATAAAACAAATCTTACATTTTGTGCTTGGAATATGCAGTAAAATGATCACTTTTCTATCTATAGGTCTATAATTAAGAATGTAGCTGTGGAAAAGGAGGAGAATATGAATACTGTTTGTCAATATCCGCTGCACCAAACGTTTTCTTGAAAGACTAAGTGTAACAGAATAATTTGAAATGTACCTTCAGAAGAACATATGGAGATCTTCACACTTCAGTCGAACATTACTTATCATGCTTGAGTACAAAATATAGAGGATTAGCAAAGATATATGCTATACGTGTGAACTTTATTAATTTGTTTAATGTATGCCCTTCGATACAAATATTGTAAAAATATTGAATTCGACAGCAATAAAGTAATTTTGTACCGTGATATGTTTTAATAAAAGTACCTGTACTTAATACGTTATAGTAACAATCAAGGGCGACCATTAGGGGGCAAGAGGGCGCTGCCCTCTCTAGCCATAGAAAATTATACCATGCAAGATAGAAAACAAAAATAAAATGTTTATATGTACTTTCTATATATTTTTTTACTTTTATTTTATTTATATATTTATTGCCAACACAACAAGCTTTGTAGCCCAATTAAATTGTCAATATATAAACTCACATTTACATATATTTTTATTACAATATTTCTAAATGCGTTCGAAGACGAAGACATATCACATATATCCAATTCGATGGAAGTTCTACACATTTCATTGTAGATAGTTACATATTCTCCAGATTGGTGACTTCATCATTAAATTGTCCTTGCCTTTTTGCAGTGGAAGAGACCGGTGTTGTATACGCGAGTTTTTAATGACGAGACACGAAGCTGTAACTATGATACCAAGTTTGTGCACTCCAAGCAATTTTGAATTATTTTCCTAAGAAATAATGAATCAGAAATGCTACGCCTTTACTCTAATGAACATACGCATAGTACATTTTCTCTAATGTAGAAACGTTTTAAATTTTCTTCCATTCTTACTACAAATGCTAGAATTTTAAAAGCTTCATTTATAATATTTTTTATGTGGCTGTTAAACGTTAATTTCATATCAAGCGTGACCCCAAGATTTTTTAACTACGTCGGGCCTACTTATGAATTTAACAATAAAATCTATAAATCGTTTTATTTGTACTGAATTATAAAACTTCGTATTAATTACAAGTTGATTGATAACGTACCAGTTAGTAAAGTTGCCTAAACTATGCTGTAATTTTATGGCATCTTCATGGAATTACTTTTAGCATATATTTGAGGTAATTTGCAAATAGCACCTTTTCATTATCTGGTAAGAATTGAGGTAGGTCATTAATGAACGAGAGGAATAACAACGTTGCAAGATTAAAGCCTTGCGGGACTCATGACAGTGGTGTATATCATCAGATTTGTGTTCCTTAAATAGAACAGACTTTAATGTACCTAGTAACACATTGTGATTAAGTCTGTCAAAGGCCTTTTTAAAGTTAATAAAAATGTGGAATACAAAATTTAAATATGAAAGAGGAAAGTTTTATAACTTTGAGAAAATTGAAATTAACTACAGTCCGATATCAGCTACAAGTTTGTGCTCGTTCATTAGGCCTAAGCCCAAATTCATCTTTGCCATTTCACCAGTGAGCCATATACACATGAATTACCTGAAGATCCTAACGTTAATTAGTAAAAAATGGTCCTCCAGAAACACTTTGTAGTTTATTTTATTAATGTTTAGAAGGCTGCAACCATCAATGGACATTTCCGTTTTCCCGGTCCTTATATATTTTACAATTTGGTTGTGAACATCAGATTAAATAATATGTAATGGTTTGTTTTTTTAAAATTTCAGCTCTACGGTTTTCCGTTACGTAGAAATATAGCATGAAATACTGATAATTCAATCTTCTACGTCATACAACGAAAATCATCCTCTAATTGGCTTGACGTAATCAATCCGTACTATTTCCGAATTATATGCTTCTCCCTATGTTACGTTCCTTATTCAGAAGTTTGAAGACGAAAAATAAAACAAGAAAATGAACATTCACATCATCACTTAACGAAATAATTAATGTACAAATCTGTAGAACACACTTCAATAAGTTAAAACACCAAACCATGTTTTTAATAACAGAAATTGCTCGAAACAATGACATGTGGTAGTCTTAACTTGCAGTGCTCATCTTATCGGTAGTTTGTATCACTTTTGATGTCTTGACAATTTGGCGTAATTGGTTGGCGCATGTAACTTTTAACTTTTTATAATGTCACCTAAGGTTGTTCGAATCCTATCAAAGGCCGTGTTTTATTTTACTTCACGAAACGTAAGAGTAACTTCAAGGTAATAGTTTAAATTTACTTTTTTGTTTCTTACATGTTATTATTATTATTATTATTTACAATTACATATTAAAACTATTCAATATATTCACAGGCTACAAGTAGTGCGTTAAATTGTTAACAGATGGCACTAACGAGCACTATTAATTCATGTGCTTTTAAATTCTTGAAAAATGCTTCACTAGCATTCATTAAAAAAAGTATACGATTGTCGAACGTAAAACCCCACATTTATTTTACAGAGCATTGTTAGAAGAGCATTGTTAGAAGATATCTCATGATTTAATCATGAGAAAAGAGCTGCTATAAATTAGTGTTGAAGCTACCAAAATATATCAATATCTTAAAAAAGTATTAAAAGTAAAAATCAATTTTAAATGAATAAAACGAACTAAATGACGTGTTAAGGCATACAGAAACGCTAATTACCACTTATACTATTCCTTTCGATCCATTTTTGCTATCTCTTTTAAACAATACTAACAAATCAAATACCATTTGTATGTTAATTACAAGCAGTCGGCAGACTGATTACGTCATAACGTCGCTGCGCCCGATTTAGCGCAAGGCTGAGACTCTTTTGAAGCAAGTCTTTATTACTCTTGATAAATGCATCACAGAAAGAAAAGAAAATGTTTTCCGTAGTCAACTTTAACAGAAGAATGTTTTATTGCAATAAAAAAAATACCGGAAACGTCCATTATTGTGTATCGATAACTACGGTTTTACGGTTCCCATGGAAACAAAACTTTAAGAAACCCATTTTCAAGTATTACATAAGAACAAATGGATCTATTTATTTGATATCCTTATTTGATGTTCTGATAAAGTTGACTGTCAAATTTTAGTAGCACCGAAACATTCAGATTTTTACGTTTTCATAACAGCGAGAGCCAATCATAACCTTTACATTCATGGTAACAAGATCGAATTATTCGATATATATACGTGTACTGGGAAGAAATGACTGATCCACCTGCAGTGAAATTCCGCATAATAATGGAGCTGAGTCCTCTTGATACACTATCAGCTAGACCTCAAATTTTCAGGAAATGGGCCACTTCACGAGTGAGATGTAATTTTATTTCCTATTTTGTCCACATTACGAAAATGGGAACACGGAAACAAATTTTGGTAGCTTTTATAATTTTTGATGGGAAAATATGTTTCGTAATGGTGAAATTTTAAATACGCGAAGGCCTTCATATTGGCGACGCTGTTGCCCTCCCTAATTACCCCACAGTCATAAATAATACATCGTTAGAAAGCTCATAAGACCGAGATTCGGACAGTATATACTATGGTTCCATTGTGCTTCGTATTTAGAGGAGGAGGAAGAAGAAGTAACCTTAAATTTTACGGATAATCCGAATTTTTATAATCCACAGGCAGTTGGCAACACTTGCACTGATCGTACGAATACGAAAAAAAGTCCAACGTATACCCTATATTCTCTCCCCAAACATATGAAACAATAATAAAGTGTGGTTCCATACAATATAGAAAAAAATCAGAGAAACCAAACATTGCCTTTATGATTCCCTTCTACATTGGGCTAATAAAGAATGTGTCCCTCTGACTTTTCTCCCACTTCGACCACAACTATATACATGCAACTACATTATCCCGTCTCTCTTGTTCACTCACAAGCATTGCGAGCAAAAATATGCTAATTTGAGCAATTATGTACGGATCTATGGCGTTTTGATTCATTACAGCCCCGCAGTGGTCGCCATTTTTAGAAGAAATTAAGCAGTAAATATTTGCACTTTCTCCATTTACCCTTCTACTTTTAGAAACTATACATACCGCTTTGATTCGTTCTTTCTGGTCATTTTTGGCCGTTTTGTTTCATTATAATATGAGACCAGGAGCCAGTCCATTGCTGATCACAAAAGCCTTCTGGATTCTCTTTCTTCGTACATGTAATTAAGAAGATTTTCCCCTTTTTTGTGTGTACAATGTATCAGCTTTTTGTGGCTCTGGTATCGTTCTAGCTGTTTGACGGTATTTCCGCTTAACTGAATTTTTTATGCTGTGAGCCTTTCTGTGCTCATATGTTTGGCCATTGGCCCATATGTGGGTATTAACTTCTCTCAGAATTTAAGATTTTATTTTTCGTTAAGTTCCTATTCTTTTTCTTTTCGATATCCTAGTTTGTGTAGATCACTATTTCAGCCGTCTGGTGGTAGTGACTGTGTTTATTGTTTTAGTATTCTAAGTTTGTATTTATTCAGTGACAGTTCGTGTTAGTGGTCAGCCAGTCATGCTCATGATCGGGTTCTTGGCTGCTTTATCGGCGGTATACCAGTTGGCTACATCCCTTTCCATTTTCCTCTTGTCTGTTTGGTTGGTCTCACATATGAAGTAGTCATCCCTGGTTTATGGACTTTTTCGGTTTCCCTATTTCCTAGTTCATATCTGGTAGTCATTACTTCATTGACTGAGCTTCATTGTAAGGTCACAGTTCGTGTGATCTCTTATACATTGTTTTGGTTCAAAAATAGCCGATTTTTGTATTTAATTACACTTGACACGTTAATTTAATTTATTTGGTTTGTGAATTGCATTGGTAACCCCCCCATAAATGTTAACAAATTGCTTTTCAGCATAGGTTTCATGGTAGATCCGAATATGGATGCTCACGTAGA
Organism: Lepisma saccharinum; assembly: GCA_022664845.1. NCBI lineage: Eukaryota > Metazoa > Arthropoda > Insecta > Zygentoma > Lepismatidae > Lepisma > Lepisma saccharinum. The sequence goes on along the minus strand of JAGDQP010033764.1, from coordinate 15,379 downwards.
AAAAAGTTACGGATTGTTATAGTAGCTGTGCCTCGTTTACATAATGCTTTCTCTCCACCATATCTAATGCAGTTTTTACATTATAACCATCTGATCCAAGTGCACTGTCGGGGGTATTCGATGGAATATTTAACATTTTTAACGAACTTTTACCCTTTCCACTATGTATTCTGAGATACAACTCCTTTGTGGTGAGTTCAGGACTCTTTGGTTTGTCACATTAATTAGTTAGAAGATTCAAACATCTCCGTATGTGTTTAGTATTGTCTTTGTTTGCAGATAGTTGGTTTCTGTCACAAGACTCTCACATGATTATGTCATAATACATTAGGCTTTTGCAATGATTTTTTTAGTGTTATCTTTTTCTACGCAGTCAAAGTTTACCAGAGGTCATATGGCCCTCAACTTTGTTGTAGTGAGTAAGGGCCACCTGCATTTCTCGTCCTTTGAGTCAGTCTTTTAACTGAGTTTCTGTCACAAGCTTTTATAATTGTAATATTTATTAATATATATTTTTAATTGTATAAATATTTACTAAATTGCGGCTTAATGACAAATTATGTTCTAAGAGGTCGTACGGGTAGTAATATCTTCGCCTTTCATCAGTTCTGCGCAATCAAGAGTAGCTTGTCAATTTAATTTGTTAGGAGAAAGCCGGTGTTTCAATCAACATCTATTTTAATTCTAAAGTTTCATTTTGACATTTGCTTTGTGCTAGACATAACTTCAGCAAGATATTGGTTGTAAATATGCCTTTTGGGTGTTTCCTCAAACCTTTTCAGTCCCATCTCAACCTTTACTTTGACCAGGAGAGATCAAATTCACCCCTGCTGCTAAAAGCTAATGACACAAACTCAGTGAAAAGACTGACTCAAAGGACGAGAAAAGCAGAAGGCCTTTGCGCACTACAGCAAAGAAGAGGGCCATGAGCCCCCTAGTCAACTGTACAAGCCTAGAAAAAGATATCGCTAAAATAAAACATAGAATGAACCTAAGGTATTAAAACAGTATCATTAGACAAAAAAAACAACTATCTGCAAAAATAACTGTAAACAAAGACGATACTCAACACATTTGGATATTTTGAATCTCCTACCTAAAACAGATATGACAAATCAAAGAGGCGTGGACACTTAGCAGAGAAGTTGTATCTCAGAATACAAAGTGGAAGGGCTAAAAGCTCACTCCAAATGTGAAATATTCCACCACTACCTCCTACACTACACATGGAGCAGATGGTTCAACGTAAAAACTGTATTAGATATGGTGGTAAGTAATCATTATAAAAACGAGACACAGGTACTGCAACTATGCGTACCTGTTTCCTACGTGAGCATTTATATTTGGATCTGCCGTAAAATACGTATGAGGAATTGCAGCCTGTAAACTCATATGGGGGTTATCAATACAATTTACAACAAAAATAAATTAAATTAAAAGTGAAAAGTGTAATTAAATACAAAATTCGGTTGTTTATAGGACCAAAACAATGTATTATATGAACCGAAAATTTAAAATGAAGCCCGGTTAAGGAAGCATCGACTATCAGATCTGAACAAGGAAATCGAGAAACCGGGAAAGTCCAGAAACCAGGGAAACCTCTGCATGTGGGAGACCAATCAAACAGACAAGTGGAAAATGGAAAGGGATGTAACCAACAAGTACATCGTAGATCAAGCAGCCAAGAACCCGATCATGAGCATGATTGGCTGACCACTAACACAAATTGTAGCTGCATAAATAAAAGCATAGAATACTAAAATAATAAACACAGTCAATACCACCAGACGACTGAACTCGTGATTCACACAAACCCGAATACCGAAAAGAAAAAAGAATAGTACCTACTGAAAAATTAAAGCCTCAGACTTTGAGAAGATGTTTTCAAAAAAAGAAAAAAACGCAAGTCCATTTCCGTCGTTTTTATAATTGCGTTTCGTTTTATTCACACTAATTATATTTAGGTCCAGTCAATAACTGATTCGTAATCTGTTGATTTCTGCCACTGCACTTTCAAGAGCTTTTATCTGACTCGGATCAAGGTTTAGCAGTTGTAGTCGGCTAAGTGATTTTGCATGTAACTGTGCTGCATATGACTGTCCACACGTAAATACACTTGTTCCAATGTTCAAGAAAACGCTATTAAAGCTTAAACCCTGACTCTTGTGAACAGTAATCCTGTAAGCAACTGAGATCTCAAATTGCGTCCGGTGTATGTATGCCATATCTATTAACTCAAACTTAGCTTTTATGGGCTAAAAATCATGTACTAAACCATGGCCGAACTTGATACGGATTGATTTCGCTCTCTCCTTATTATCGACATGTCAAGCAACAGATTCGGCTCTGCCAACTGCGTCATTCACCAGTCCCAGAGTGACATCAATATTACGGCGAAGCATGACTTTAACACCTAACTTTATAACAATGGTATGTTCAAGACCAGCAGTCATTGCACAGTCCTCTAAGGCCTTTTCCAATGCTTTTCCTACCTTGTTTCGTAAGCACCTCGGACATTCAATCGAGTCCTGAGCAATCAGTTTTATTTCTGCAGATAATATATTTTCTAACATTGTCTGGTTAAGTATGTTGCACATATTTCTGGTCTGAGAAAAGCAAATCGTTTCAGCGGGAAGCCTTCAAAAGAGCTCCGAATTTTCTCGCAGCCTATAATACATGCGTTTACTCTTGAACGAGACTTTTCTAGAGTTAAAAATTTTGAGATCACGTTCTTCAACTACGCCCACACGAAGCCTTTTCAGAGTATCCGTAAAGCCGGGATCATTTTGTTTCAGTAAGTTTATCGTAAGTTCATATCTAAATAACTCCTACGAAAGAGTGATTACATTAATCTATCCGATGAAGTTTTCAACCAGTTCTCTTGAAAGCGAAAGTATGGAGGATACTCGTGCAAGGGCGGCAACTAAAGAAGGTAATAAAATAAAAATTAATTTATGTTCCCAAACCAACCATCAGGTTCCTTAGCAGTACCAAAGGGTTCTGCCATTCACATGTGAATGTACACGAATGTTAGACTGGAAACCATTAAAATCTTGTCAAAATTAACAGGATTGTGTTGTACATTTCCGCACGCACTAAATTTAAAACTTCATCAGAAAAAAATCTAAATTTTGGTACACTACCATGCTCAACAGGTAACTAAAACCGCCGATATATTGAAAGTCCATTTACGGTAAGATCGGAGATTGCGGTTGGAGCGCTCATTGTTTGCCAAGTGCATGTTTAATTCAAGCCCTTATCGTATTCATTTAAAAAAAATCATTTACCAGTCCCTTCAGTTCTACTAACAAAGTGCCTAATAACATTGCATGTTCTTTCATCGCAAATTCCGTCTAAAACATACCAAAACACTTTTCTCTGATTCGCATTAAGCTGACTAGTAATTTCTTCTACGTCACATTTTTTATCTATCGTATCGTTTTCAGCTCTCAAATCGTCCATAGCTGATAGTTCGTCGTTAGCCTCAAAATAAATTTACTGGGTTATCTGGACCCTCATCTACAATCTCATCACCAGCATCAATATCCGCAATCTTTGCTTCAATTAATTTAAACGCGTGTTCAACTCTCTCGCGTAGCTCACTTTGTAATTCAAACTATTTAAACCTTCCCTTAACATATCTTTACAAACATGAAAAGTCATGTTAAAAGCATTCAAAACATTATCCAAGTTTCACCCTGATTTGAACACTAACAAAAAGGAATTTAAATTCAACTCCGGATATTGATCAGGGTTGTACTTGTAATGGTTGATTAAATATGGGCGTTCTCGTTTTCTCAACCACTTATTTTTACCAACCTCATAAATACTACATTCATCCACTCTCCTAGGCTTTTATGTAACAACATCAAATATCCGAACAAAATCGTACAAGCACATGGCTTCCAAATCTTTCGGCCTGTTCCTGTAATAATCATCAACCCAGGACTCGTAAAAAGATCAGTCGAGTCATATGACAGTTTACATATTTCGGAACGAGATTTGACTTTTAGCTTTCTAATCATGCTAACATCCAGCCATCAAATGGTTGTATTTGGATCAGTTCCATACAGTGGAATACCCAGGAGCGTGTCACTTGCTTCTAGAGCACCACATACCCTATGACTCAGCACCCGTAAATCTATATTGAATAAGGTACTACAAAGCGATTTGGTAGAATTAATTTTTTGGAAAGTATCCATTACGTGCCTGTTCTCACATCTTCGTTGTGTACTTCATCACATAGTATTTCAAGATTGTAGATTTTCTCCCAAAAAACTGCAAATCCATATTCCCGTTCTAAGCTATCAGAACGGCAGGATTGTAATCGTTTCTAAAGTCTCATCTTTGCTTCTTGGAAGTGCATACAGGACTTCTGTTACTGGACAGTTTCTTGTGACCAGCTATAGATTCAGTTACACTTCTAAGTTCAAACTGATAAGTTTGAGGCCTAGGGAAACCGAAACGACAAACCCCTTTGAAACCATTCTTGGTTTTCTTATTTCGCATGCAATAATATTGTTATGGCGATGCACCTGGAAATTTTTCACCCGCGGGAACAAAGTTGGGTTTAGATTCATATTGTGAATTTTGCTGGTCACATATTTTAAATAAACTCGCTTACTTCCTTCTCTGACGAAGTACCTATAACAGGACCAGATGAAGTGTTGCGGTCCACGTGACTTTTATTCTCGTCTCCAGAAATGATGTTCAATTTTTCCAAAAGGCACAGCATCAGACACAAGGAAGTCTAACGTTGTCTTTAATTTATTGTCTATGAACCGAGAAGTTGAAATTGTATCACTAGCGACTAATTCATCTATCGATTTTGTTGCCATTTCCGGACCATCCACACTCTTAATATAATAACCTAGGTCATCCTCAAGCCACTTACTAGTACTAACAGCCAAAAAACAAGTAACTGGATCATAATATTGCGTCATACACTGAACATCATTTCGAGGCTGGAACAAGTATTGCTTGTTGTTAAGAAACCAAGAAAAAATGTTGTCAACTAACCTTCAAGTTCTTATTAAGAAAGCATATCGAGATACTGAGCGGCGGAGAACTTCACCCTTGTATTGAATGTGTTAGGTTTATAAAATAACCCAGCATCGATTTGTCGAAGGTTTGCGTCATTCAGCAAATAAAAAAAAAAACATATTGCTGGTTCAGCAGGAATTTGTGAATGCTTCGACTTCAGCCTCAGCTTAATAAACTCCGAGCTACTTAACTTTATTTCCCGCGGATGGAATTGTCCAAACTTCCCTTCGGGGTAAAGATCTGGAAAGCATCTAACGTTTAAAAGCTTCTCAGGTGAATCCATGGAATCGGCACTAATACTAACCATTTTGTAAAAAGCAGTTGCCTTGGTATTTTTTCTGCTCTCATGAATCGGATATATTATATATTGAGCATAATAATACTTAATATATTTCTATAACGTTATCTGAGCTAGAAGTGTATGTACCTTCACCATCCCTTCCGACATCACCGGTGTCCTCCCCTATATTGTATTCTACCTCCTCAAACTTTCCTAACAAATCACCGGGTATTTCGGTAACACTATCGAGTGATAAAGCTGATTGCAACCTTTAAGATACTTTAAAACTCTATAAATCTTATCCACTGCAACGAGGCTTTCCCAAATAATTTTGCTTTTTGTTGGAGAATCATGAATATGACAAATAACTCTGGGTTATTATTAAGAGGCTCTCCGCTTTCATAAATGTCTTTAATGCACATGCCGGAGGAAAAGGGGATGCAAGTCATGCCTTTAACCATTTTATCAGTTCCTTGTTCGGTAGATTTTTGTTCCCAACTGGTTGCATATTTACAAAAACTTGAATCCCTTTGCTCTTTGAATCAGAATTTTTCATAGTCAGTTAGCTGTTGGACTATCACTTAAAAACAAGCAATTTAAAATGCACGTAGGAGGTATTGCACTGCAGTGAGAAACACTAGATAGTAATTGCATATGTAGTTACTTCGCTTAATTTAATGCTCATCGAGGTAATCAGTAAGCCTTTTCCACATTGCACGCGTTAACGGTTTTCTCTTTTTTCGAGGCAAGTTACGTCCCTACGAAAGCAAAGCTTTTGACAAGATGTGCAATCGTGAATCTGCCTATCTATCTATTTCTTTTCCAGAGCCTTAAGGGCTTGTTGAAATTCGATAAATATTACTTCCCGCTTGACACAGTCCCTTGCATTACTTTCTAGCACAAATTTTTCGGGTTGAGATATTTCGGAAAATTCTTTTAAACTCTTAACACTCCCGATTCCTATAGCTAACGAGGGAACATTCCCAACTGATCAGTCGATATTAACATGGAATATTTTTATTGTATTTATTCGAACGTACATATGTCGAAAATAACATTAAAAGACCCACGATCTGTCATATTTGTATGTAATAATTTTTTGAAATTGTGACATTGGTAATACAGCCTTGTAGTTCACAGATCGTCAAGGAAATGAAGCATCGTAGTACACAAATATGGATTGGTGGAATAGTGCTACATTTCGGTGTATATCATGAATGTGCCCGCCATATTGGATGGAGGTATTTTTAAAAAATGGCAAGTGGGTCTTGTGACATATCAAACAATACTAGAATGTTCTCAGAAAGTCATTACAGGTGTGATATGTGAAATATCTCTTACGGTGTTAGAGCTATCTTCACTGATAGTTTGCCGCTATATACTTAGGTCCTGTAATATAATGCAGAATTTAACCAACGTTTGAGTTCAGGAATTTTTACTATTTTTAATTTCAAATTTCGCACCGCAATAATTATAATTATGTAGCCATTTTCCATCATTCGGCATTTGTATATTGCCATACTTAATTTTCTTGTCGGTTTGTGAGAAACGAAGTTGTATTGCTGGGTCCATTCATATATCAAGCGGCAAACTTTCAGTACAAATAACTCCAATGCCGTAAGAGGTAGGTCAAATCTGACACCTTTAATTACTTTCAGAGAACATAGTATTGTTTGATATGTCTACGAGCTTTAGGAAAGTGTTAGGATTTGATTGACTAAGCACATTTTCCTACTAAAATAGTGCTGTAATAACCTCTGCTGACTGCACTCACATAGCGATGTTAAAATACCTCCCAAGGTTTCAAAATAGTCTTACGGAAAATCACATATCAAATGACAACATTCCCAAATATCTATCTTCCACGGTATCTATCTTCCACATTTGCGGCTTCAGGAAAAATATTCATGGGCCGGCCTTTATCATCCAATCTGATTGGTTCATCATTATTCATCATGCCTTTAAATATGTCTCATAGTAATACGGCTGTTGACAAGGGGTGTGAATGGATGGACCGAATACCAAAAGGAATTCCAAAAATATTCCCATTTGGATCTCTTCATACTGAATTATTTCAATAAACACGGTAAACATTTTTTTATATTTTCCAATACATTCATATATTCTGAACAGAGTTTGATCTTTCAAGCAGAGGCCACTTTAGCATGGATTCTGCTTCCGTGCGTTTATTCGGTGCGCCTCTTCCTCGAAACTTTTTCATTAATTTAGTATCTTATCTGCTAATTTCCCTTAAATTTAAATAGAGACCTACTCCCGAACAGGTACTTTCCTTTTATATGTTTTATAGTAGTCCTAACAGCCTTCAAATGCGCTTTTATTTTCTGGGTATAACGCCTCAGATCACTTCGGTTGAACTTCGGATTACGTTTGTTATAATTTGCAAGTGCCTTGCAATGTACTGGTTCATCTTTTGTGGCATATTTCTTAACCGACTTCCGATCAACGTGGGGATTTTTTTCGGCATATTTCTCAAATGCCTTGCCGTGAACCTGGGGATTTTTTGCATCTTTCTTATCCGCATTCCTTTTAACCTGAGGATTTTTTCGCCAATATCTTAACCATATTCTGGTTAACCTGGGATTTTTTTCCTTGTACTTTTTCCAATTTCGTGTGAACTATGGACATGCTTCCTCATCATATAGATCTCGAGACATTGTCCATGAAATACGAACCGTTATTTTCGTGCCTCATCATGGCATGTACGTAATCATGGCAAGTAGCATAGGGGTTTCGAACAACGCCACACGTCCTCATTTGGTATTCCTCTCAGCTTCCCATTATGTATTCAACTATTTGCACTCCTATTTCTAGGTGACGTTCTTCATTACCGAATAACAAATATGAGAGCGCGCGAAACAAACATGATCCATCTCCCAATATTTTAACAATTTGGAGATTCAACTCTGAGCCGTCGTGTAATGTTACTATCTGCATGTTCTTGCGTATTTAAGTAAAGGGAATCACAAACTCTTTCTATACACTTAATATCACTAACGTATCAGCTATTACTAAGCAAAATTCATAACACTACTCAAATAAACACGAATAGCGTATGACCTGAGCCAAAGTTACCCAAAGGCTTTAATATTAAATTCTAATTCAAATTCAAACGAATAGCGTATACTAATATCAATAGAAAAACGTAGAAAGCCAATAAGAATATATGGGCTATCGCGAACCTAACAATTTTCAATTCCATCCGGAACTATTTGCGATCACATCATAAACAAATAACCTCAACTAAACCTACCTTAGTGTCCTAAACATGAAATAGTAAAGATGAAAACAAATAATCATACAAAATAAATGAAACTATTAACTATTTAAACTATTCACACTAAACGAAACCTAGTAACGACTAATATTTTAAAGAAAGAAAATTGCGTTTCAAAACTGCTTGCTATCAGCTAACACCTATACACAGTCTAGGCGCTGCGAAATCACTAACTGCTCAAACCGAACTTTCAATATTGCTCGATATCCTTTATATTCCAGAGTTAATTAGATTGCGCTCATTTTGCACAATTTCCTACAGTCCTGGGATTCACGTTCGAATCAGTGCATGTGCGAATTGCTACTGGAGATGAATCGTGCTATAGTGACCTAGCGAGTATAGCTCAAAATGATGTTCTACCATTGAGCTACTGCCTCTCTGATGGGCTAATTAGTCATTCCGAAACACAGTTAAGCCACAATACGTATAAGCAAAAATTGGTATTAAGATGTTTTAATTGAATACCATTGCAGGCAGACGCTGTAATTTCGCCTGACATAGGAGCTACGAGCAAATTTGTAAATATGTCTGTTTTGTTCGGTATTTCACAAAACGAAACATTACCTTGATGTTAGTGAACATTAGTATCTCTAGGAGTAAAGATATTGGATAAGGAAATGTTTCAATTTATTCTTGAAATGACATATTTCTTTATAAGAGCATACCCAGACCTACATAACAATCTTGACCAGACTCAAAACTGAATCAAACTTGTTTTGACCAGTGTGACAACTTAATACTACGTTAACAAACCAAACCAGAATGTTTGGAACAAGGTTGAATCATACAGTTTAGATTACAAGAATCCAGGTTAAAAAAAATAACGGAACAAGATTAACGACCATGTTTCAAGAGGAATTCAAGCACTCAAATTGTCGTATAAAAATTGCTTCAGGGCTGTGTCGTGCTTGAAGAAAGGTTGATTTGTTCTTGCTATGACCAGGATCGTTTCATTATCGTGGAATGAAATTTACGGTTTCAATGAACAAAATTACCTATAGTTTTGTAGTAGGTTCTGAAAAAAAAAACACGTGATTTTCATTAATTGTTGTCTTCTTTCGTTTCATTATCTCTCTTTTGTTCAGTTGAAATTTTCATATTCGTCTGAAGCCGTGTTTGAACCTGGATTTTTCTGATTTGAAGTTCTTCGACCTAACTTTTTGCTACAGACTCACCTGATATGTTCACACTACATACATATTTGCACGATCGCATCAAAGTAGCTACTGAGATTTGAAGTTAATGCAACTTTCATGATAATGTTTTTAAAAGAAGCATTAAATGAATTAGTATTACTGTTACTTGAACGGCACTGAGAAGCGATCACATTCGAGTCGTAACGCCTGCAATCCTTTATTCTCGTCTTCCAGGTCTTTACATTCAGCAGCCTAATATCGAAATGGTACCTTATGAATTTCCTCCGTTACTACCTTTAGAATCAGTATTCCAGAAGAATGTTCACTGAGAGCTCGATGTTCGTACAACTTGTTGTAGACTTAGGTTGTCGTTGCCACTCCGTCCCTCAGAAACAAATTAATTTTTAAGCTAAATTTTCAAATTAATTTTAATTTATTTAAATGAAATTTAGGTTTAAAATCAATCCATCTTAAAGTAAGTATATTACAAGTCGTACATACTTAAATATAAATTCATTATTATATCTTCCGGGACATCTAACAATCTTGCTGGGATACCAGACAGACCACTTCGACCAACCCTGTTTCGCAATCTGAGCGCTATTTATTCTTAGTTCGTCAAATCGTAAGAGATGAATATGATTTGGTATAGAAATAATTCTCCTGAGAGTGGAGAATTTCGAATGGTGTATGAGAAACACTGTGTTCCATCGGTTATAATGAGAAGAAAACATCAAAGTTCATTGTTCGTACCTATTGTTGTATAAATGTGTATAACGGAAGCAAATTTAATCTTACTTTTGTAACTCAAGTCAGTATATGTTGTAAAATATTGAAAAATTAAATAGGTATTAATTACTTAGAAGTGTACAGAAGTAAATGTAAATTTGCTTTAAAAAGAAATGAAAAGGAAAGTGTTTATGTTTTACGGAATCGAACGCGGATCACATGGCCAGCTTCAAAATGTTCAAACCATTACTCTAGGGCAATTCCTTTCTGTTCATTCTCATTGATGTTTGTTCTATAAGGTTCCCCACAATGCAAGTAGGTACGTGATTTATGTATTAACGTAGCGGGATCTGGGTATGTTTAACCTATAATCAAACACTCCTATCTCATAATGAGACCACAGGGAACTAGTATCACAGCGATATTGAAACGAAACAAAATATAAATCGTTTTCAAGTTTAACTATTTTCCTCGCATAACTATTTGCATCAACAAAATTGAATTAGGCCACTTAGAGATCAGCAGCAATGTTGTTGCAACAACTTAGTTTCATGATTTTTATTAAGTACAACACTATATTAAGTTTGACAAAATGAAAGTAAGTGTCAGGCAATCTTGTTTCTATTCGGCATGTTATCTGAATACTATTGTACAATTGTGGGGCCTAAAAGTAAAAGCTGCAATCTCCATTTTGTGAGAAAGCAAGATTCTGATGGAATTGTATACATTAAAGGGTCTAATAAATGTAAATGAACATAAAATCCTAACGCTTTGTTTACCTTATAGTTTTTGTGTAGGAACTATAGGAAAAATACCCATATACTATTATTTTTATCACGAAAAAGTTTCTTTTGGCTGCCTTGTTAAATTTTCTGTAGTTTAGATTGCAGCGTTTGCTTTTAAGCCTTACAATTGATGGACTGTACAACATCTGAATGCATATAAGACACATATATAAAAAAGTCGAATCACGAGCAATAGACAACATCTCAAAGGAATTAGTTAAAGAGTGAAAAACACCACTTGGATAAGAACTATATAAATTGAGAAGTATTATGTGTAATGGAAAACCTCAGTAATCAGTACAATTTATAAAAAAGGACGAGAAATCTGACAGAAATATTTTCCGCGGAATCACTGCACTACCAAAATTGTATATGCTTTGGAGTAATATTCTGTTATCATGCCTAAGCGTACACGTAGATAAAATAATTGGGTTGACTTAAAAAGAAAGATCTTCACTGAACCAAAATTTTCGATTCGAAACAGATATTAGAGAAGACATGGGAATAAAGCGGAACGATTCACCAGTTATTCGTTGACTTTAATAAATAATATGATTCCATCAAGAGGGAAAACTAATAAATATCTTAGTAATTTTCTGGAATTCCTAAAAAAAAGATTGTTCAGTTCGTAAAGATGTGTCTCAGCAACCTCATAGCTTATGATGTCTGATATTAAGATAAGCTTGAGACTCGCAGTTAATTGAAACAAAGTGATGGCTTATCTTCACTATAATGTTAGAAAATGAGGTTTAAAAATAAAGGTGACAAAAAGAACACATATTGAATTCCTTGAACCAACTGTTCGTAAACAAGGATGATGTAGATTTAGTAAGGGACAATACTGCAAGGTAACGCCAATGTCGTAGAGAAAGCTTGCAACGAGGTAGGCTTACAGAGGAACGCGGAGAAAACAAAATACATGTCGTCAAACCAAAATGCATAGGAAGAAGGAAATAGAGAGAGAAAATAAATATATTTGAATATTTTGATCGTACGTAACAAGCAAGAGCGAGGTCATGGGAGCGATAAAATTGCTTAACATCGAGCAGCCCATATTTCTAGAAAAGCTTCTAATATTAAGAAAGTTGAAAATAAAACTAAACACATTACTGTCTTGCCGGAATATTTTAGACTGGGAAAGTTGTAACTGCATTTTAATTTAACTTTTTAAATCCTTTAGGTAACTTTGGCTCAGGCCAAGCGAAAGTTGAAGTACGACCCTGCTAAATAAACATAAAATACATGTGGTTGAGAATAAGGTTTTAAGAAAGATATAAAAAGGCAGAAACGGGACGAGATCGCCGGAAAATGCAGCAGATTGCATAATGAAGAACTTCCCATATTAGTATAGCTCACCTTGATATGGCCCTATCCGCCACTTATATAGTTCAGTCTAGAACTGATTTTAAGAAGAGAAAAGGAATGAGTTTATTTATTGTTTGTCCTTAAAAGAATATTTGAATTGAAACCTGAAGGAAGGAAAAGGTTTTAAAAGACACTGTTCAATGTTAATATTACTTCTGTGTTTATTAGAGTATCTGGAGGAGGACGGCAAAAATGACTACTATTAGTAATGGAAAATTGATGTGAGTAACTTTTTTATACAGGAAATATTTGTTATTTGTGTTTAGTTACTAAAAGCAGTTGATTTAATTTTATGAAAGTATTAAGTATTTAAGAAAGGAAACGAATTTTATAAATACGATATTATCTCTTGAAGTGACATGTACACCATGTGTATTAAAATATTGGGAATGTAAATGGCTAATGTTGAAAACAACATGTAGAATTAGAGCTGTTCTTTAATATTTTTAATCCTCTGTTTAACTTTTTTTTCTTTCTCGCTTTCCATTTACCTTCATTAGAATTAGACTTAGTGGAGAGTTTGGCTTTGGTCCTGGAAGGCGCTGCAAACACTGAAAGGATCATTCATTGCTTAAGTACTCTACATTTCAGGTGTACGTCCTACTACGTCTATTAGCTTTGGGACACATCTTATCCTTAGGTATTGTCTTCTTTAACGTCGAGGAACAATAACACAAACACTGCCTCCGAATCTTATTGTTCTACCGCACAGCAACAACGACGAAGCTAGCTACGAAGGGCAAAATTAAATTAAGAAATATATGTAAGAAACAATTGACCAAAGGTAGTTCCGTTTCAACCTGATACAATAAGTTTAATTAATTCATGACGGCTAAGATGGGCAAATCATGAAGCTGGGATAGGGAAAACAGAAGATTATTTTCCATTGTGATTGGTCAGCTAGGGTAAGCAGGTTATTGGAAGACGGAGACCTCTTTGGGGTGACACATAGAAGCAATTTCCGGAGATTTGATGCAGATTTTCGAAACTGGCTTGAGTTTGCCCTAGAAATGTATTCCAGTGTCGAAATATTGTTTCTTCGTGCATGAACTTGCGAGTTTCGTAAACCATTAGTTAGTTAGCCATTTAACTATAATACATGATACAAAACTATATATAAATATATCTTTGCCTTGCTAAGCATGCCTAATATCGCCAAAATATGCTCAGTATATTATGTTCTATACGTATGAATAATAGTGAGGATTCCGTTAGATAGGAGATTCAACTATTTTTTTGTAGATCTGGTCTATGGAATCGGCTCTTCCTTTTTCAAAGGTGAACACGAATATGCTGGTGTCATTATATACAGATAGTATACATTAATTAGATGCTTAGGATTTATGGGCTTAGGCTGTTATATTTGAAATGAAGCAAAACCGATGTTCTTTGGGACAGAAACTCTCAAATTGTATACCGAAGTCTCTGTTCCCAAAAGGAAAAAAGGTTGTTTGTCAACGTGGACTGAGGAAATATCTTTAAATATCAAAAGAAAAAAAATATATTCGAAACTATGGCCTCATCAGCACTGTCTCACTGATGCTGCTGACCTATGATCAGGAAATTTATCCATAACTAAACGGTACTATTTAGCTTACCCCTCACAATATATCTACCTGTATGTTTATATCTGGTGTAGTAAAAAGTAATCCATTATTTTTGCATGACATTGAAGGCTTCACTTACCATAGTTAGAATGATCCGATTTAGGTCACATATGCGCCGTTTTGTCCGATAAGGTGTTGCCATTTGGAAGGTAATATCATGATGCCTCTCTCATAGAAGCCCTTGTCACTATTGGCAAAAAATTGAGACATTCGATTTTTACAAGCCTCTCTTGAAGCGAATTTTTCACCAGCAAACGTGTTCACCATGGACAGGAACAGATGGTAATCACTCGGTGCCAGGTCCGGGCTCTAAGGTGGATGCATAAGAACCTCCCAACCAAGCTCCCGGAGCTTCTAGCGAGTCACTATCTATGTGTTTGGCCTGGCGTTGTACTGGTGGAACACAATGCCTCTCCTATTTGCCAAAGCTGGGCGCTTCTGGGCGATTGCTGCCTTCAGACGGTCCAATTGTTGACAGTATAGTTCCGAGTTAAGGGTTTGGCCGTAGAGGAACAGCTCATAGTAGATAATTCCCTGCCAATCCCACCAAACACATAGCAAAACCTTCCTGGCTTGGGCACCGTTTGCGCCGGCGCACCGCGCTTCGACCACGACCGTTTTCGCGTGACGTTGTCGTAAGTGATCCACTTTTCATCACCAGTCACCAACCGCTTCAGAAATGGGTCGCTTTTGTTGCGATTCAGCAGCGATTCGCAGATGGAAATTCGGTCCATGAGGTTTTTTTGCGTTAACTCGTGTGGCACCCATACATCAAGCTTCTTTGTGTATCCAGCCTTATGCAAATGGTTCCACACGGTTTTTTATGCAATGTTTAGCTCTTGGGAAATCGAAACAGTGCTTACATGATGGTCGGACGCGACAATGTCCATGATTTTATCGACACTTGTCCTTCCAGTGCGTGGTACATATTTGACGTCAAAATTAACGGCACGGAATCGACGAAACTAAAATTGCGCGTGATTGGCTGTTACAGTATCAGGACCATAAACACTATTCACATTTGCAGCCGCCCGGCTTGCGTTTTCGCCTTTATCGAAGAAAAACTGTAAAATATAGCGTATTTTCTGTTTGCTAGTATCCATTTTGACGCGCGCTCACACAACACTGAGTCAACTCAT
>JAGDQP010033763.1:0-20499 GCA_022664845.1 Lepisma saccharinum | reverse complement strand
TTGACATATTATTGTGGCCGACAGTATATCCGTAACGTTCTATGAGGTAGATATTATTTAATGTTGCTATAATAAACCTGTTAAATTAATACATTTTAAGTCAATTGCTGATCGGAAGAACGAAAAACAGCTGCCATTGTAGTTTATTTCATTATTTCAAGATTTCTGCCATTACAGTTGTTACAAATTCAACCCCATATTCTACATGAGAACAACCCCCGTATCATCACCAGGATGAATGAGCCCATCTATCCATCCTAATAAACATTTCCTGGATTTTACTCCCTCATACCGTGTGAATTCTAGAATAATACACAAAATAGCCCTGGCCGTTTTCTTTCCTATTTCTTTCCCCAAGAGATATGCCATCACGTTAAGACGTCATCTATCGAATTGAACTGTATTTTGTATTGTCTCGAGCAAACTTTAGGTCACGTCGAGATAAGGTGGGGGATTTGCTGTAGGAAGAAAGTCAACTAAGGCCTAGTTTCAAGAACCAACCCGCTATTTGACTGGTGTGACTGAGGGAAAACTTTACAAACCCTGTAAAGAAGCGCGGCTGCTTAGTTCTTTCCAGCACTTTCCGATTGCTAAATCAATGTTCTACCTACGAGTAACATAGACTATAGAAAGAAACTTGTTTATCCCATTAATATAATTTAAATAAATAATATCAAAAATATTTTTAATTATTTTTTTCTTGATCAGTCCAACTTATTACTTTGAGTGGATACTATTAATGAAGAGACCGAAAATTGTTTTTTAGAAAGAAATAAGGAAAGCGATACAATTATGGTCACTTGACAGTAATTGAACTTGAAACTTCATTACTAACCATAGTAAGTATCATCAATGTTTTATAATGGTATCGCCATGATGTTAATCGTGCTTCTTTTGTTTGTTTATCCTATTTTTAGTTTTACCAACAGATGGCGTCTTGAACACTATTTCGCCAATAAAAATTGATCCTAATTATTTATAAGTTTATCTTTCTTTCATCAGGAATAAGCAATCGTTTGAGGCAAGGTATCAAAACTTTGCATCGATATTATTGTTGGTATTAAATTCAGATGTAGTAGAACACATGCAATTTACGTATAAGATCGAATCAACGTATTAATCAATGAGTTCGTAACAATGGAATGATTAATAACGGTTTCGAAGTTATTTTAAGCACAGACCCAGTCATCTGGTCCAAAAATGACCCGAATGACAAGTTTCAACTCTGGTTACAACGGATAAACTGTGACGATATTTATTGAAGTTGCTCTAGATAGATTAGATTTAATCAAAAAGTCTTCGCATATACACGAAGTACACCAACTCGACATAGTATTGGTTGAAGAAGTGTACTGAAAGTCTACAGAGAAATGTTGATAGCCACCTACAGTTGGTATTTGTAGGTATAGTCACTGGTACTTGTAAATAAAGTATCTTGGGAGCGAGTACAGCTCTCTACATCATCTGATAAGTGCTCGACTAGGTTTGTCTTGGGCTAACGTTGTGGCCACACTACTCGTTGGAGCAGTTTACATTGAACCTCGAACAAATTCTTTACATCTTGGGCCCGATCACACGGTTCGTTATTCCACTGAAGTGTTTTATTGTTGTGAGAGTATATGAAGTCACCATGCAGTACAAAGTAGCAGTCACCTGGGAATAACGGGTTTAAAAAGACCAACGATGCCTTGGTGACAACTAAAGTCCATGGCCTTATGGGAACTGCGTTATGCCCAAACCCTTCCATTAGCCTAAAACAAGTGGAATCGTGACTTATAGCACCACGGAACATTTTGCCAGTTCTTCTAGGTTAAATTACGGTCATTACAAAGGCTAAGTGAGGAACTGTGACCTGTGTCCTGGTGGTAACAGGCGCGTCTCCAGATTCCATTCGACAACAGTGATATATTAGATTTCAAACATATGCCAGTAGGCTGCAAGGTATTCATAACCACATCAATATTGATTATCGTCCAGGTAGTTAAGTTATATCTGGCAATGAGTTCTTTCCGCAAACTGTTTGGCAGCCATTGCCATCTTGTCCATGGAGATAGGACAATTGTGCACAAAACTTATTTTTGTTGCTGGAGATACGACAAACTAGCAACGGAAATTGTCATAATTATGAATTTTAACGCTGTAAACCCAGCAGAGGCTTGAAACTTTAATAGTAATGACATGTATTTGAACATGCTTCTTATGTCTTTCTTCTTTTTCGTTGATAATGGAGCTGCTTTCGGGTATACTTTCAATATTTATGGATATTTTCTCCTTTGAATTTGAACTGAGTTCAATTTTTATGGACTTTAGGCGTCTTTGGCTCATGACGGGATAGGGAGAGTGAAAGGATGTGGGATGGTAGTTGCCCAGGGCATAGTTTTGAAGGTATGTGATTTGCCTGATGTGACTGAGGAAACCTCTTGGAAAATCCTCAATCAGGATAGCCGGCTGGCCCTGGACGCGAACGCGGAACATCCCGAATGCTAAGCCAACGCTCTATACCATTGAGCCACGGCCGCTCGGTATTTTTTTCAATAATGATTTACAACTTGAGGAGTAGTAATAATAAATTATAACTTATATTCATAATAACAATAACCAAAATAATTTTTGTTAAAAATAACTTATTACTTTTATAGTTATTTACTATTAACTATTTGATATTTTCTTATTTATTATTAAAAGAGTATCTGCTCTCTAAAAATACTTTTTATTAGACGTTACAACATAACTGCATTTTTCCAACTAAAAATATATCATCTACCATTTCCGCCCAATATTGTAGTACTGCTAACAGTCAATTTAATATTCCTTTTAAGAAATAAACTATGGAACTATAGTGCATCTAGAGAATACCCGATACTTCAATAAACTAGGGCCTATATATATTACAAAACGTTAAAATTATGCATAAAACGACGGGCAGCCATTGATGGAGAGGACTGGTCACATGATGTCAGCACATTCTATGATTGCCTTCTGGAGATACGAGAGAATTGTATTGCATATAGATAACAAATCAAGGCGTATTTTCATGCTAGAGTCCGTGGATTTACAACATGTAGTACACTAGTTTTCATTCGTGACTTTAGCTGAATTTATCCGAGAAGTGGAGATAAGACAATTCCCAGTCGTCCGTCTGATGTATGATATCATTTCTTACCATTTTGTATCCTTTGGAAGAGAAAAATACGTACTCCCTACTTGGTCCTTTTCAATATTGACATGCGGTACAAAGAATGCATTTTCTCCTCGCGCATGTTATGAGCTCATTACTTCACCAAAAATTTAAGATGAATTTTTTGAAATTTTAATTGACAACAGTAAAATGATTTGAACGTAATAAACTGTTATATATATTATTATGAATATCTATGGCAACATTTTGTTTACTAATAATCAGTTTCAGAA
Source organism: Lepisma saccharinum (assembly GCA_022664845.1). Taxonomy (NCBI): domain Eukaryota; kingdom Metazoa; phylum Arthropoda; class Insecta; order Zygentoma; family Lepismatidae; genus Lepisma; species Lepisma saccharinum. The sequence continues at coordinate 17,088 of JAGDQP010033763.1, read as the reverse complement.
CTCTTAGTATAAATATTTATATTTTGACCTTTATGCGTTTTCTACTATCATATTGTGTGCACTCTACTGACGAAATAAGGAAAACAACAGCGAGAGTCAAAGAATAGGACAGTAGATGAAAATGGACGCTGAATGAAAATTAACCAAGCCCAGTGGTTACAGTCACGAATTTCTGGATAGGCACTGGAAGAGAACACAGGATCGAGTCTTGTTATCGGTTTTTCTGAGTGAGGTTTGGTATAATTTCCAGCAGTTGCGTCATCGGCCCGCTACATTCCTTATCCCTTTTCCAGCAAGAGTACTCACCAAGAGACGAAATAACTCTCACTTGTGACAGATTTGTGCCATAGTCAGTTGTTTAACCCATCAAATATAAACTAAATTTAAAATAACACAACAATACTTTCTGCTAGATTTTTCCCTTGATGATTACATTTACAAATTATTAAAATAAAAAAAAAAGATGTGGTAATAATCTCACATAACTATAAACTGAACACTATCTAACAGAGAAAGGGGAAATTATGGAATATGACTAGCACAAGTTTTCACCAACTTGTATAATGTGGGCATCAGACGATAGTTTTTTTTATAGGATCAAATATTGATACAGAAGTTATTTCCCAGAAAGTCAGAAGTATCCACTTATAATTTTTCATAGACAGTGCCAGCAATTGTGTGGCAATGAAAATGTGACCACTAACGCACCAACTAGGATGACCCACGACCCATGGACCCATTAAAATGTGAAACATTTCATCCATGGCTCACTGACGCGCTCCATGTTTGGACTGTGTATATTTCGAAGTAAAATTCTAAATCCAACGGCAACTCTCGGTTTGTTTACAAATATCTACACTACATTGAGATGTAGGCTCTAATCTGTCATCATGATTAAAATAAAGAGAATATAAGATGTTTCCATTATGACTGAAACTATCCAATGATACACTGTAAAAAAAAATCTTCAACATAATTGCATAATTACTCTTAGATTTTTGCTCAAAAGTGTATAAAAAGTGTAAGAAATGATTGAAGAAAAAATTTGAATGGCTCCTTGGTACTTTCAGAATTACTTTGAAACCCTTTCTGTACACACTTCACATTATCCTGATAAACTCCAATAATCTCCCATTTACATTAAACTTCTTCAATATATAACAAGACGAGTTTAGGGTATTAAAACCTAAGTTATCAGCAGTGAATGTCATTGAAGAAGCAAACAATAGGTTCATTTACTTAGCAAGTGAAATGTTAAGTGTAAGGTTACAATAAAATGTTTTCCAGAAACTTAGAAGAACTTTTAAGTAATTTCATTTTCGTATATAAGCACGTCACCTTTGGATGAGTATTAACGATAACTGTTTTCTAACCAACACTCATGGGTTCGATACTCTGTGAGGAAACTATTGGTTTGAAGCTGGAAAAGTGTAGGTCTTGTTCACTGAACGCCATTTCTTATCCGATTAAAAGGTAATGGTAAAACCAACATCCGTTCACTTTGTTAACGGATCTTTGGGTCATAGAACTTCCTGTAGAGTCACATTTTTAGCGTTTTGACTCAGTTGGAGGTATAACATGCAACTTTGTGTGCGTATTGGTTGTATCTAGGAATAGCAAAAAATCAATGTTGCTTGCCCCGGAAGAGTGACTTTTCCAAGATGGCGGCCAAAATCCAAAATGGTGCCCTTCAATCAGGATACTTACACATTTTACTGAATAACTTTAAAATGATGCAAGATATGAAAATGTTTCATCTTTTAAAAATTATTCAGCTGGAACCAAGCTTTCTAAGAACACCTTGTTTGTGATGCTATGTTAATTTAATCCGAAGTTACAAATAAAAATGCTCGGGAAGGCGATGCCCAGATAGTAAAACTGGAACCTTTTTAAACTGATAATTCAAACATTAGCTGTCCAAATTCCACCGCTGTTCAGATTACTTTAGTACAGGTGTCCGGTACTAACCACACCAAAATGCATACAAGGTCGCATGCTGTACCTTCAAGTGAGCCTAAATTCGACCCTAGCTCCCGGACTATCAGTACTAAGTGGGTTGTGACTGTAGTAATTTCATCGAATAACTTGCAATGTAATACGGGACAATAAGCTGTGACTTCACATAGCCCCTGTGAGAAGAAATATTTGGTGATGCATTAGTATCATTAACGTTCATTTTATAGTATTTCCAGTGTAAAGGAATATAGGTTACGTGATACAATTCCATTTTTTTAGTATACTAATGATTTTTTACCACATATATGATAAATAAGAAATATCAGTACCCTTGAAATTAATATTTGTCACTAAGAGCAAATTGAAGAAAGAGAAATCACTATCTCTGCACCTGTCCATGTTATAGCAATGAACTCAACATAAGTCAGTGCATTTGAAACCGAATAGGAAGCAACAGCTTCATCACATGTTTCGCATGTGCAACACAGGAGTTCGAGGACTTATCAGGTGCTGGTATAGATCCCAGCCACTGAATGCTCACTTCATTCTTCTGATTAACAGTCCATCCATGTCCATGAGGAGTAGGGATTTCGAGGTGAGCAGTAAGTGCGTTTTTCCTAATACCTACTCGATAGTTTGCTCGAGCAATATGGAGGTTAAGGGAATATGACATGGCTTCAGACTTTCAGGATTTATTGCTGCACCCTTTACACAATAAAGTTCATATCGTAGTGTGTTTATGTTGGACATCCTCTTACCATAAAGCTCACATCTAGTGATTCGATGGACGTTGTTAAGTCTTCACTCAGTTCCCAGCTGCTTGCATGAAGTTGTGTATTCTTTGGCTTTCATCACCAACTTCAGACTGGAATTTGTACACTTTCACAGACAGCCAAAACAGTGCCACACCCCATGATGGCATGCATTTCAGGTAGAGCCTCCCGGAAATCTTGGAGAGTAATTTCTACGTTTAAAGATCTCTTAACTTTTTTAAAGATAGCACCGCACTCTATTGTATGTGGTTTCGTTCCCTTGCTGATGAGTATGTATCCTCGCTTCTGGATAATCAAATGATGGAAGAGAGCAATAACAACTACATCCGTGTCCTCACTGTGTAACACAAATGAAGGTTCGGTTGCATAGATGCATGAAAGAATGTTCTTGTGTCTGCTTCCTCCTGAGTAAAGAACAATTCAGGTACTAGGTTCGTGCCGCTTGAAGTGATTTTAATGCAGCTCACCACAAGTAACAAAAAGTTTTTATCATTCAGTTGTGTTCTATACGACACCAATGCTGTTCTATTTTCAGAGATTTGAAGAAACTGCTTCCATGATCGCACTGTATATGGCGGCAGAATAGTGCTGTCTTTTACCGCAGTTGAAACAAATGGCGCTCTTCGTTATCTTTCATACTGTTTTATCAAGGAACAGACATAGATGTCGAAAACAACATCTATTGTACTGGACGGGACACGGATAATACTATGAAATATATTCTGAGCCACGATCCCAAATGTTTCACCAGATCCAGATGTATATCTCTGAATGACAGCCATTCCATCGAAAATTGAAACAGCATTTGATAACTCATTTCCAGAGCTACTTCTTTGGTAAGATAATGAGTGAGTTGAGCGTTGTTGGTTTTCCTTGCAATATCTCTTTATTATTACTATTCTTAATTGCGTGAAATATGAGAGTAACTTGTAAACTCGCATCAAGAGATATTATTCATAAGACTTCAAAAGCAAACAAAATATAGTACCTGTAGGTAGCCATACTTTATTAATGTAGTTGATTGCGTAACTAACCATCATTCCAGAATTGCTAAACACATATATCAAAGCAGTATTCCCAAATACTTGCTGAATAGGTTTGCTAAAAAAAACTATTTACCATATTTGTCATTAAGTACATTTTAGTATCATACTATCTTAAACAAACCCATATTTTACAATCGTATAGGCTCTATGACTATAGTCAAATAAAGTGCACCCATGTTTATAAAATCCTCTTGCTGTCACCAAGAATATTCTTTTGTTGATACGTAGTTTTCGTCTTTTGAACTACGCACCAAGCGCTTAAACTAATATTTTATGTTCATAAAGTGTTTACTTATTTTTGACACCTGGCACTCTGACACATTGGAGCAACAAAATAATCGCACTAACCCCATGGAAGTGGACCCAGTGGATACTGAAACACAATTTGCATATCGATGGAACGGAACTGAGTTAAGAATAACATTCTACCAAATGGAGATCTGTCCGCTTTCAAGGGAACAAATTTATCCTTCATCTTGATTGGCACTTCATCAGTTAGATCATTAAATGTTGCAAGTCGTTGCTTCGGCAATGAATCAAAGTAACCTGTCTTGGACGTAGAAAATGTAATTCGTGGGTATTTAACTTTAAGTAGATATTTACAGTTTGTACCTAAAAGTGACGTCGTGAGTAGGAGAGGGCGGGTCGCAGTGTCCTTGCTCCGGGCCTCACTCCCGACGGTCCTCTGCTGGTTGCCGACACAAGTGAATAATCGCTTGTTAAGATTAATCAATGCAGCACATCGATGGTGGGCGCAGACGTAATAACTATGCCGCTTCAGGACTCTTACTTGTGGGCTTGACTGTAATGGCTGATAAGCATGATCTGCCCAATCTGAATAACCATCTCATGTATTGGTTACGGCGAGTGAACGAGTCATAGCAAGTGAGTCTCCGTGGGTCCTCCACCTTTAACGCGGGACTCGAAATAACGGAAAACAAACAACAGCAGTGTGAGCTCAGCTCAAGATCGTGTTGAAGTGCGGACATCAATCAAGTTCACTTGTTTCAGGCCCCCATATTTCGTTATGCCGACACTTACACCGACATTGTTTAATGGTATACACGTATTGTCGTTAAAATGAAGTTAGTGCATTCTGCGACCGTGCAATTTGCGACTACACATAATATCGTTCGCTTTGTGACCCCAGGATAATTAATCGTGTTTTTCGACCAATCTACTCTAGAGCTAGTGACGTCTTAAACAGTTAACCTCATTAATGTTAAAATCTTAACTGTGTATTCAACATCACTCGGTCCCTTGGAAGACTGAGGTACCACAAAACTAGCCTAAGGCAACACTTTCCTTTCTGGAAACCAGCGTCGAAAATTTCCCGGAATTAAGGAATAGTGTATCGAGTTTCGTATCTTCCAACAGTACACGTATTTGGAATGAACACTTAACACAAAAAGTACGAAATAAGGAGGTAAAAATTATCTGACGGAGGAAATGAAAACGGTAGAATCTAACCTGACTTGAACTAACCTGCCTTCGCTAACTATCGATCGCTTGGCATTTATTTGTGTCTGTGCGTGAAACTCAGTTGGTTTATCCTAGATTCTGTACGAGGGTTATTAGTGCTAGCAGTTTTAACATTTGCATTTCACTATGAATCAGTGTTTCTGACCACAAAACGGAAGGTGGCCATTATTTTGGGCCGCAAAACACACGGAAAGCGGACGCCAAACATGCACCACCTTAAAATACTGATATATCATAATCCTGCGACTGGTTACAGAGAGTTTTTTAAGCACAGGAACATCTGTCGTCACAGGTATAAGAAAATAACAGGTAATATCGTCGCCATTATTATTATTATTATTATTATTGGTAATCTCGGAATTAACTTTGACTTTAGTCTAAAATTTGTTAACCATATTAACAACGTCATCGCAGAAGCCAAGAAAATGATAGATTATATTACCTACCAATGGAATGAGTTCACTCAAATTCAAAAATATATACTCCTATACAAAATCTTAGTTAGACCAAAACTAGAATATGCATCCATTGTGTAGAATGACAACACAAACAGCACGTCGAAAAATTGAATCAGATCAAAAGTCCTTCATCAGGATAATCTGTTTCAAATTTAAGTTACCGTACCTTATTATTTATATGGGTACAACTATCAATGTGATTATTTCAACATAGAACAATTAAAACAAAGACGCAAAAGTGGCGATAAAAAATTCTTAAACAGATATTGATGAATAAGATACAGTGTAAGTATCTTACAGAAAGAGTAAGCTACGTAATACCACAACACAAAACAAGAAAATTCAGTTTTATAACTACTACCAATAAAAATGGCACTTTACTCAAGCGTTTAATTTCAAATTTTAATGCTTAGGAAGGTCGTTTATTTGTTAATATTAACTTGGTATAAAATTTGATTAGACCAATTCCATGTGGAACAGTTGTATTAATTCCTTGTATAAATGAAGTTAATGACTTCTAGCTTGCACATTAGAACTTAAAAAATAGAGTTTTATAGCATTTGTTTGTGATATCTTTGTACAAGTCGAAGCATATTATTCTTATTTTTTACCTGGTAAGGTCATAAAATAAAATGTACAATATAAAATTTAGTTTTCGATCCTTTTTAGTATGTATGTCAACTACCTTAGAACTTTTTATTACTTAAGTATGACTCAGTGCTTTATAGGTCTGTAACTGTTCATGGCACGAAAATAAATATTATTATTATTATTTTGTGTGTCCATTAGTAAAAACGTAACCTTGATTGGGATTCAAGATTCAATGTTAACAACACTCGGAGAAAAATTTAGAATTATTTTCCCTTATCCATTGTAGTAAGTAGGTTACACAATTTACATGATTTAACTAATTGCAATGAGATAAAGAAAAGTGAACGAAATCTTCTTTAACTGGTCTTCACTGTAGTTAGAAAAACAGAAGCTAAGTTGGAAACAAGATCTTTATATTCTCTTCCGCTCCCTTTTTCTTGTCTTTTAGGCTTCTTTTCCCATTTTACTCAGGCGGGGTAAATTTTCCAACAAAGTGGACTTTCATGCCCTCTGTCGCTTACAAACAGACTGGCACTGCATTCAAATGATCTGTTTATTCGCATCACAAACTCATGAAAGAGGCTCAAAAGGGATCAAACACAAGAAAGAAAGCAAAGCGTATGGGAATGAAGAAAGCTGAGAGGAAAGTAAGCGAAAAATCACATTCTCTGTTTTGTCTATTTAGAGAGTGAGAAAAATAAATAAAAATAAACGCTCTGTATCACGTAGCTCTAAAAAAGCGAGGGTATATAAAAGGGAGAATTTATAGAATAATATAGATGGAAGAGTTTACCCCTCGCGTATCCAATAGCTATTAGTTTTTGCTAGGAATGATACAGCCAGGGATCGTTTGTTCATAGTCTTATGTACATTCTAGTCAGCACGTTTCAAACTTTATATAGTTTTGTTTACATATTTTGTAAGCGATTGCTTGTTCTTTTCTGTTTCTGGATTTAATGTAACTTAATTTCTTTGTATCGCATACGATTTTAATAAACTTTTGTTTAAGTTACTACTCAATATTAAGTTAATTTATGCTTGTACAGTAAAAAATACACATCTTGTTCGTATTTTGCACACAATATCTTTCAAAGTCTTGTTTTAGTGTACAAAAAGTGTCGAGTGCGTGAGGCGTTTTTTCTGAAGGTGAATCTTTAAGACTTCGAGTGCACTTCTCTGTACTTCAACGGTAATTTCTCACACTTCGTGTATTATTAACTAACTAACTCTATGGCTTATGGAACTCACAAGTTCATCGCCGCAGTAACAAACATTCGCCATTGGATTCTATCCTGGGCAATATCAAGCCAGTTTCCATCACGAACACCTATTTCTCGAAGATCTCTTCTACTATTCTCGATGATCTCTTCGTATATAATTAGTTTCTTTAAAACACGTACTAATAAATTATTGAATTGCTTGATATAGATAGTAAGAGAAGATTCCACTCTTGGCTTAAAACTGAAATTTTTGCTCCGAAAGTAGCCTTTTACTTTGTACATGATATTTCAATGACATCGACAGCATCCAATGTAATTTCCAGGACTCTTTCCCAGAGGCAGGCAGACACAAAAGCAAACAGGTGGAACGCGGCGCCATGTCGCCAAAAGGGGGATTACTCAAAACTTCACATAACGTGTCTAAACCTACCCGGAAGACAAGTTTACAATAAGCCACAGAAGAGGGCACAGAAGAAACAAAAGACAACCGCAATCGGACCCGAAAACAAGGCGGGTACCTACCCTTCGATGGCTTGCATCAGCATAATACTCATCGAAGACAATATACGGACTAGTCTAGAACACGAAGCATGCATGGAAGAAGTCCGAAAGAAGTGTCAAAACGCAGAGAAGTTGGTGAAAAGTACAAACCTAAACTCGAAAAAAAAAGAACCAAAGGAAAAACATGGAAGACTTCGGCGAAAACACCCCGCTGGAAACAGTACTAAAAACACACATCAGCTTCCTAACTCTGCATTCTCCGAGCCCTATGCTCATTAAAGACATGCAGAAGAAGGATGAAAGAAAACCTTAATATAAGACATGCGCAAAGGAAACAGTCGAAGAATTGTCGAGAAAAATGATGGTAAACTACCTACTTCTTAGTGAAAACCTTCACACGAGGAATATCTGGTAAAAATGTATTTATTTTTCGCTTAGGAAAAACAAACGCAATGCAAACGGTTTGATCACTGAATTTGATGGAAAAAAGTTTGTGATTAAATGTTTTAGCACATTAAAAGGAGTTTTCAAAAGTGTTGTAAATTTCATATAACAGGTAAAAACGATAAAAATTACTATAATGCTCTGCATCTGAGCAGGGCCATCGTTTTACACATATTTTCTTAAAATGGATTATGAAAAGGAGGTTCCAAAACATTAGGTTAGGTAAATTACACTTTGGCCCAGTTAAAACGAATTTCCACTACTACAAATCCAACACTTCTCTACTGTAAAACGATTAATACAACGGTGTTTACTGGGCAGAATTTAGGTTTGAACTTCCAAATAATTACTGTCAAAATTTTAGTACTTATTTACAATTTAAGCCAACACAACCTAACCGCCAGTTTGAAAAAACATACTTGAGAACTATAGTTTGGGTTAGGTAAAATTTACTTGAACACAATTTCTAATTACGTGTCCTAGCTTACTGGTACCGAAAGTAACGAAGATGTTTTGAACCCAGTTAACCGAAATAAAGCATTACGATACGTTTGATTCACGGTTTAATATAGTACACAATCTTATTGGAATCATATGCTATTTAATCACTTCAATTTCCAAAAACGAAAATCTAACATGCTGAGATGGGAAATACATCTTTTAAACATTGCATTATGCAAGGTGCAAGGTGAGAATTTCTATTCTTTCAAAACAGGTTATCATACTGAACTCTCACTACCAAACATATATGGAACAGATTTGGATTTCAAAGAGAGAATAATTTTGAACCATTAGATATACATACCTGTGCTTTGAATGACCGACCCCCGAAGCCAACCAAATTAAGCAGACATATTCACTGTGCACATCACTTCACATCGCTGACATACTGAACACATCGCTGCCATACTGAATAAACACTGGTACACTTTCTCATACACACTGTAAGGGGGTATCAGACCCACAAAGGATTATATTTTATTTGAACAAAAAAACAAAAGAAAACACCACTGCACACCACATATACGAATAAATCATTTCACATTTACAAACCACAATTGGATGCTCCTCGTTCACTCTCTGCTGGGGGCTAATATGGAGGGTGAACAACTGCTACATACTATGGATATATACTCCGCTTTCACCTGCTATTGTAGTATAAAACTGCGGCTAATATACGTGTTCTTCCGTTGGAGAGGCTGATTTACTTATTTAAATATAAATGCACAAGGATTCATCGATAATTTGACTTAATATGTATTTCTAACAGCAACCGTTATTATAACAGACATTCCTGTCTGTCGACCATAATGAACTATCTCTCTCAGCAACTAACGAATGAGAGGCGAGAATCCAACTGGAATCAAAAATAAAAGAGGAAGGGGCGGGACCCAGTAACGGTCCCAGGAAATCGAAAATAAATGCAACAATCAAAGTTTCAAGATTGTTTATGAAGATAAAACGAAAGAAAATTAAATGAAGAATAAAAGATAATAATATATTCAAAGAATAACTACGTAATAAAGTAGAAATAAACAAAGAATAAAATCCCGCCAAATCAACAATGAGAGAGATAACCGGATAGGCTCAGAATGTTTATACTTGTACGAATTTGGTAAAGTGCCGCCGTCTGCTGAAGAAAATATTACCTTCGTCTCTGAATCAACCGAGCTTCAGAAAAAAAAGAAGAAGAAAACATACAAAGGAAAGGGAAGAGGGTAAGATATGATGCGATTCCCGATGGCGCAGGGGTCGCTAAACCAAGTAACTTGGAAAGTATTTGTCGTAAAGTTCTGAACTGAAAAAAAAGAATAATATAAGTGCATACGAAAAATAATTGTTGCAGCGCTAAAATTATGTCTGTAGCTACGCTTGTCATCCATACCTTAGAACAGAAACAAAAAACTGAACGTTAAATATTTATGTGAAAAACTGACCTAAGATAAACGCACCAGTAATTGACACTTATAGGTTACGTTCCAGCATCACTATTTTAAACTCAAATATAGTCAAAATTTGTTTTTCAAATGAACATGTAGCATGTTCTCCATATTTTTATGTCGTGATTTCTACACATCTCTTTCATTAACACACACACTATTCGAGAGAAAATACATTTTTTCGTCCAACAACCAGCGATGGGCACGCGAAAAATGGATGTTCCGGTAATGGACATGCTGTTTAACTCAAAGTTATTTAAATAGCCATTGCTGATGTTTGGGATATGCATGTTAACCAAGATTTATGCTAAATGCAGTACTTCGATTATCTGACTGATTCATGGAATTCCACTGATTGATCATTTGGGGGCCCTGAATTCGATACCACAAGTCGACAATTGTAACAGCTTTCTCCAGGAGTTTTCCTTAGTCATTCCTGACAAATGGAGGTATGGCACCTTTAACCTAGACAGAGGCTGACTCCTTCCCGCATTCTTTCTTCTACATGAGTGATAGATGTTTGAAGCCCATAAATGAATCCAAGTTCGCAATTGTAATGAATAGTGTACAAATTAAAACTGAACACTCCGGTATTCATCAGCCTGAGCCTAAGATACCTAAAGGCCATAAATAAAGTTAAAAAAATAGTTAGTTTGGGTTAGGTGTTCATTACTGAAGAAAATAGGACAAATTTATAGTCGTGAAAAGTATATAATCATTTTCAAGTAGAGAAACGAAACAATTAACACCATTTTGGTTTCGATCTCGGGATGGCTGAGAGGTTAGCGAGCTATCTTTCTGTGCGTGTGGTCACGGCTTTAATTTCCATCGGATATATTAAACGGAGTGGTTCGAATCCCAATTTACCAAAATCTGCAGGTCCCGTCCATACAGGCTCAACAACTCGTTTAGGGCTTTAATACTATTTCAATTAAACAAGAATTTTGATTTCAACTTAGTAATGAACAGCGGGTGTCCGAAACTGGACAAACGCTGATTTTGTGGTATCGGTAATGGACAACCCCTACTTTGCATAACGAATCTAACAATGTGTGTGTTTTGGCCACTTAAACAAAGACATTACGTAACACAGAATAGTGCAGAATAACAAATTACTCCCAAACGTAATTCAGTGAATAGAAAACGAAAGCTCTTACTTTAATCATTTGCTTAACAGAATGCGAGGGAGAGTACGTGCGACCATCAAACTTCAACATAATGTAGGGAAAATCCCCCCTCCCCTCCTCCAAAAAAAGAAGAAGAATTAATTCTGCATATGCACTTGTATATTTTTGTTCCAAGGATTTGCGACGAATACTTTTCGAGTTATTGTTGGCTAACGGTCACCTATAATATATATGCAATTCATTATTATAAATAAGTGGGAATTGCTTATTTTAAATACACGAACGCTCAATTATTGGTGTGTTCTTTCAAAGATACTGATATACATGTGTAATGCACTTGTGTTCACTTCTTCCTTTATTTTCCACAGGTAACTCATACCTTTGAAAAACGTAGTGTCATATAATTATATATTATTATTATTATTATGTTTACATTACCTGTATTCAAAATAATTAGATATTATTTTTGTACGGGAGTGACTTGTTAAAAGGTCAAATAGACTGGGTCCTATATTATTTGTTCATGAGCTAATTTCATATATTATTTATATTTTATATACAATGTTTTTCATTAATTTAATTTTTTGAACAAAAATATGGAATGTTGTCTTATTCCAACAGATCCTTCTATCAGTGTACCACATGAACGCCATTCCCACACGCAAACCAAATGTTCATCTCAAGTGCCTTTTCAAAGCATTATATTTAGGATATAGACTTAAGTCACTTAATTTTCCGGCATCTTCAATGTTCCTATAATTTCAGAAATCTCGTTCGCATAATTTAATTTTCTAATGTCGTTTTAAGTGTATAGTACAATTTCAATTGATTTCTTTCCAATTTGATATTCAATTTCTGAGTCTGAAGACGTACGGCACTGCAGACAGACTCACGTACTGCAGACGTTTTCGTTACTTGACAATCACTTTTGGGTACAACACTGAAATTGCTGGCAATTCTTACATTTAATAATTAAATGTAGCCATTCTGAGTAGGACTTAGTAGTTTTTCTTCTGTTTATGATATATGTTTTTCTTCCTATGCTCTAACTACATAATTACTAACATCTGCAATTAATAATTTTTATCTGTGGCTTAGTTACTTTTAATTATTTCATGTTGGTAATAATAAAGAATGCCTGTATTCAAAGCTCATAAAAACTTTGTTCAAGGTGCTTTGAAATAGGTGAGGTAAAGCAATATAATTTCATGAATAATGTATTCCGATATCAATCGTATAAGGTACCAATTTTAATAATGTTTGAATATTTCAAGAAACTGTTATATTGGTTGAAAGAACGGTGTCTACCATACGCGTGCACACCGACCTCGATAGCTTAGGAACTCCAAGATTTAAATTCTAGTCAAGCCTGAAATGACACCATTGTAATAATTTGAAGGTTTAGTAATAATTATGATTACTAAACAAAATAGACCAGAACTTGCATTGAATTTGTGGTTATTAACAATATTTGTTTGTCAAACAAAAGTTTCCCACTAAACACTACGATTAGATCATTAACCTGATTCACTCTGTCTGTTTGTTCTTGTCGTAGCACATATTACTTTCTTTTGTTCGAATTGTTTGTAACGTTCGAAGCTAGAGAACTTTAAGGACGAGATCCACTGTTTCTTTTTTTCACTAAAGTGAAATCCAAACCACTCCGTTCAATGGACTCCTATGGGACTTGAATCCTGACCACCCACACAGATATCGAAACCTCTAGGAAACCGGCGATCTGGACGTAGTTCATTGTTACTGTTATACTGAATCATTTATTTTTCATATAAATAGCAATGTTCTTGTCTCACGTAAATTTACTGCCATTTTGCTATTATTTACTCCATTGTACTAATACGTTGATCGTATTTTACAAACGTTCAACATTTAAATTTTTTAAATATCCTTGTACAAGTTCAAATAGTCAGATTATATCACCACGCCAACCTGATTTAGCATTGATAAGTTGTTTATAAAGAATTGTAAATACAAGAGCAGAGGCCCCAAACAAGACCCTTGTGGAATACCTTAGCGAATTAATCCAGATAAATATAACGTTTTCTCCCATTTTTACACTAAATGATCTACATATTAAGACACTTTTAAAAATATTATGCACATGTTAGGGGATAATTCAAAATACTTCTTAATTTCTGTATAACAGTAACTTGTGGTTGACAGAATCAAATGCTTTTGTACGGTCTACAAAATAGATATATTCTCATTATTATTTGCTACTTTTCATGAAATAGCTCGAGAAGGGTCCATATACTATACTAAACTTGGTTTCAAAGAAGCAACTCTTCTCTTTGGAAGCAAATTCCTTCAAAAATATTTTAAAATTTGCTCCTTCCGTACACAAGAAAAGTGAAAGGGTTACAGAAAGATAGAGTTACAGAGAAAGAACAAGAGAGAGAGAGAGAGAGAGAGAGAGAGAGAAGAGACAAACTGTAGATTGAATCCTTACTTCGCCGTGCCATCTCCTGAAGTTAGCTGCCCTCGGAAAGCTCCTAGTCTCATCCCATTCCTTCAAGTTGAACCACGTTTCTCAGCCTCTCACTCTCTTCTTTTCTTAAAGATTTTTCACTTCGTCTTGATGTTTCCAAAATCTGACGTATTCCACGCTGTTTGCTCCACTTCACCCTCTTTTCATTTCATGTTTGAAAGCGAATTCAATGTTGAAGAGGAGAAGAAAAAAACTAGGTTAGATCTAACTCTATAGAAGTTTCCAAGAGACACATAGAAAGAGACAGGAAGATGGAAAATGAAGAAAAAAAAAGAGAATATTGCATCTCTGATGGATGTCAAAGAAAAAAAAACGTAAAACTCATCTTTCGTTTTCTTCATTGGTTCCGTTTTTAGCTTCTAATACTTGAAAGAAAATATACTTTTTCACCTCTTATTTTTTTAATACTTGTTGCTTGATATATGTTGTTTAACAAATTCGAAGCACTAGACTTATTGACACACATAATGGTGCTGAAAGATCTCGTTTCAATTTCACTAACTGGTTTCTTGAAACTTTTATGTAGTAGAACACTTACATATATTTAATTGTTTCATAAAGAAGGTGAACATGTTGATAAACTGATGTTTGCTTTTATCGTAAACGTGTCAAAACTTAATTAGACTTTGTCCATTGTCTATTTATTCTCCTTACACACACACACATACACAAAAAGTAAAAATTAAATCATATAACCTACAGTTTATGTATAGTTCTTTGCTAAAGTTACTTTCTGCGTTCATCATATTCTTCTGAAGGTAACTTCTGAGGGGCGTATCTTACCCAGTCAAGTTAGTTTTTATTTACATTATCTTTTAAATATATCTTATAAACAGAGGCGGCGTTTGGGGTGGCAAGTGGGGCAATCGCCCCAGGCCCCGCGTTCCGAATTGATATTTTTTCTTACTCAATGATATAAAAGTTGATTTGTAAAAAAGAAGTTTACAAATAAACTAGTTTGTATAGTTTCCATGTGAAATGTAATGTGAAATTGAAATGAATAAAGAAGCACTTGTAATTAGCAATGCAGTTTTTAAAATATATTGTACTCTCTTTAAATAGATTATGACGGATTTTTTTTTTTTCCTAAGAAAACGTTGTTCATTAAAAAAGAGAATAATTAGTAATAAATTTAGGGTTAGGACAGAAAGGAAGAAGTGAGAGGAAGCATTTAGGGGGAAGTTGCTTACTGCTTTATCGGCTTTAGATGTAACATTTCGGCGCTCAGCGATTTTTACTTGTACTTTGGCCCCGCGGGGTCATTATTGGCCTAGACCCCGCGCTCACCTAACGCCGCCTCTGTTTATAAACATTTTCTTTAGAATAATATCCTAGTTAATATTTTAGTTCGTTCATTTTGCTATTCTTTAGCACAACGAGAAAACTCATGGATTTAACGACTGTTCGTAGTTAGGTCGTTCGACGCTGTCTATCGAGGTGAGTGCACAGTGCTGCAGCCCTCCTATCTCTCCAAATTCAAAGTCTGTTATTTTCATTTGTTTCTGATTTGTTCGTCCCCCCCTCCCAAGACGCTTTACCTTAATGATCGTTTGTTACTACGACGTTTACCAGATATAACAAAATCAAAGTGTGTGTTGAGGTAACTCGCACACCCAGCTCTCAAAATTTTAAAGTTGAATAGTGCCAATTGTTAGTGTTTCGTTTGCCTTCCCTTGCGCAATTGAAATTTTGCAGCGTACAAAATATCCTCAGCATACCCCCAAAGATATTAAAGGTATTAAACATAGTTTTTATTGTCATTGGTTTTTGTTTCTAAATCTTAACGTCTATTGCATTATATTATTTTCCCCGTTGCTATTTAGAAAAACTCTTTGTTTCATTAACAGTGATGGTAGAAACCTTTCCAGTGATGGTAGAAACCTTCAATAAAATTGTCCCTCCCAAACATACAAAAATTCCCTTTCTCACCCAAAATTTCCCTACACCTAGAAATTTCCAAAATTTCATGTCAAGGAAAACACATTTCCTTACTAAAGTAACCGAAAATAAAAGGAAGTAATGTACTATAACAATAAATTGGAGAATATATTTATGAAGCAAATGAAATGAAAGTTGATTGAATAATACTCACAAACTCCTGAAAATTCCTCAACAAATATTTACTTCTGTCTGTCTGCAAACCCTCGGCATCTTCCACAACGCACTTTGTCAAAACATCTGTCAGTCATGGTCAGTAATTGTTCGTTCAGTCGCATGATTTACGTAGCTTCTTTGTGTTAGTTACATACAAAAAAGTCACTACGTCAAGAATATTAATCCATATTTACATTATTCACCCTTCCTTATAATAATAATAAAAAAAACTATACAGATGGAATCGATCCCTGTTTTATAATTCATAAAAACGTAAATTTTGAAAGTTCACAAACAACACTGTTTAAATGTTATCAGTTATCACTACGAGGAATTTACAGTTTATACAGTACCCCCCTCCCATTTACTGTAGTCCATGACGCATTTTGTTTTGTTTGAAAGTGTCACCATTTAAGAAAACAGTTATAGCGTTTAAGAACTGTTTCTCTTCTCGTCTTTTAATAAAATACACCCAGACGATGGATTTTTAAAATACGAAATACTCAAATTTCAAAATATCACCATTTAGCACTACCAGAACTTTTATTGTTTATACTAACAACAAAAAAGCATCAGCTTTGTATTGTTGGAATAGTTGTGTTGATGATACCTTCAAAATAGGTTTTGACCTATTACCTTCCCACAAGGGCTTGAAATGAACCGGAGCGGACCCGAACGGCGTTTCGGTTCGTCAGTATCTGTAATCTTCCTGTTGCCTCTCGTCACTGTGATAATTATGGAGGAGAAAGGACAACAGCGCATTAACAAAGTAGAGCGTTCCCTTTCTTAAAAATTTCCATTTCAAGCCTTGTTTCCCACATTTCTCTCCACAACCCATCCCGATCTGAGTCAAAGATGCCTTAAAAAGGAAATATATATACCAGTTCAAATTCAAATCACGGAACCAAAGCAGTGTGCTTAATGGGTATTCGCTATGTAAAAATACCCTC
>JAGDQP010033762.1:508-20500 GCA_022664845.1 Lepisma saccharinum | reverse complement strand
CTTATGGGTATTTGATATGTTTAGTTTCAACGTTTTCTAAAAGAAAATATAACTTGCATTCTTTAAATTTCTAAGCAAAGTCTCATTAATATTTACTGCTTAATAATTTATTTTCAATGCTAATATCTTTAATTATTTATGTTATATTATCATACATATCTTTGAAACGAGACATTTATTATAAATGCATACTAAATGTTAAGAAGAATAAGGCAGGGATCAATTGAAGCCAATATAGATGCGTAGCAAAGACCTTTAACACTAGACCACTTGAAAGATGAAACACCTCTCGAAACAAAACAGTGTATCTAAGTACAGCTTGTTTGCTGTATTATGAGTTATAAAGAGGTTCTGAAATATCATGACATAAGTGCATGTAGAATATCTTACATCTATGCTGAGACATAAATATTACTGTGATAGTATTTAGTTTAATGTACTAATTGATCAAAATATTTTATTTTTTACTTTTATATGTGAAGCTTTTTTTGTTTGTTTTTAAGAAAAATATTGCGATGTATTTTATTTTCCTACTGTATATGTGATGATTTCGTTATTGATCATAATCATGCAAATAAAGATTATTCTTAATCAAATCATCTTTTATTCTTACCCTCAATTATAACAAGTCACTTTTAGTTTTATGTTTTCATTACACTGCTGATAATTGCACAGACAAATTAGCTACTGTAGTGATCTGCAATTGACTCCGGGTCTCACAGTTGCCGACCGAGAGCTTTATTCCCATTCTGACTGGCAATGTGAGTCATCACATCACACCAAATTTGTGCATGTATAACATTCTACTGCTCTCAGAACAACCAATTAATATCTGCTAGTGTTCGACGCGAAGACACTCTATGGGTCTATTACTTATGGGTAATTTTAATTGAAAGTAATCGCCACGATGATTTAATGTAAGGAAATTGTTTGGACGTAAACTTTCGTCTTATTTTGATATGAGAAACACATGTGGAAAGTTTGATGCCGGTAACAACGTGCAGTATTGTCAGCCATACTCTGAACAGTCATTTTGTTACAGGCCTTTTTTATTATCGATATAATCTAAACCAATGCCTGGTTGCTCATAAACCTTGGTCAGCGTTTAGAACATACAACTGTCTCAACAATACTGAGAAGACCGGGTAGCCGTACGGTCTAAGGATGTCTTTTAACATGAACGTGACGGGTAATCATGACGCGCCGAAGTCAACAGTTACTAACTAGACTGGCCCATATAAGATAAAGTTTACCAAAGTTTTTTCTCAACCGTGGTGAAAAAACAAGTTTTTGAAACATGTGTTTACTGGAGATGGCGTCCAAATATGCGTAACTTGTCAAAAATCACCAAAATTTCTGTTGTTACAGTGAAAGTGGCAGTAACAGTCCCAAGCGTATTGCGGTACTTGTGCGGTAAAGTACCTAGAAGTGGTTAGTCCAAATTGTAAACAAGTACGTACATTGTTACATAAGAGGTTGAAAAATTTTCCGAAATTCTCGATTCTTTCTTCAAAGCTGTTACAATTTCTGTACATTGTCGGTACGGTCCTGTATGAACCGTTTATGAGTAATCTTTATACACCACAAATTATACACAAATATTAATCATATAAGAAAGAATGATTTCTTCATATTTATTAGTTGCTAGGATATGTGTTCATATTTGTTAATAGTATACCAGCATACCATGTTTTGAGCTTCAATTATTATCAACAATGAACTTTGGGAAGGAATATCTCTGCAGATTTTTTTTTCCGGGAGAATGATTTAAAACAAGTCTCTTAAATTTCCATGAAGAGAAAATAATTATCAAAATCTATGACATGACCCGTATATTTTTCTTACACTGCCTGAATTGACGTGGAAAGGTTCTTAAACGCTTATTTTTATAGTTTTTAAACGTATTTCTACGGTTTATAAAATCATAGGGTTGTTAATAGAACATTTTCACGTCCATATTAAGAAACAAAACACAAAAATTCAAATCATACATAGGGTTACCATATTTCTCGGTTTACATATGTAGCACCGGTTTTTTAGCCCTGTTTTCCATTGCCGATCATTTTTTTTAAACACTTAATTCCTTCGATTTTTTTGTTATGGTATTTCCAGCACTCGGCTGTGGTATTTTCCACAGTTTCTTCTTCAAATCATAATTTCGAAAACTTTTCTTTGTTTCAGGACCTCCTAAGTCGATTAATCTCTCATCAAAAGCTCTTCGACAATTAAGAACACAACATGTAATGTAGATAAAACTGATTGCCGATAATCTCCAAAGTACACAGAATTTTCAAAATTATATTTGAGTGTTTCTCGTTTTGAAACAAGGCAAGAGAACTATCTCCGTGAAGTTCTCCCTCTCAGGATGGCACAAACAACCAAATGTAGTGCAATCGTTTGTGTCGGATAGTGCTACAAAAGATTGGTTGTAAAATTATGTTACGCTCATTTTTGCTCGAATTCGCAGAAAATATGAATTTCAAATAGAAATTTGTGCCAATCGTTTGTGCTTCGTTTCTGTTGGATTACGCCGTACAAAGATTCATTTGTGCTCAATTCGTCGCAAAGATACTCAATATTATTTTTTTCTGCACCAGCTTCCCGCTCGAAATCTTAAAACACTTTAATTTTTAAACAATTGGTGAAATTCGTTTCTGCTTCTATGGGGAACTGCGTCGTATAAACTTTCGTACGTGCTCATCTCGTCGCAAAGATCTGCAACACCCAATTTAGTGGGGACAGCTTGACGCTCAGATTTACAGAAAATATAAATTTCGAAACGAAGTTGATGTCAATCATTTGTGTTTTGTTTGCACCGGAATGTGCCGCAAAAGGATTCATTTGTGCTCGATTCGTCGCAAAAATACGGGACATTAAATCCTGTGTAGTATGGATATTATCGGCATTTAGTTTCATTTACAGTCTATGTTGTGTTTTTGATTGTATAAGGACTTTCAAAAGAAATTATTTGTCATACTCTCAGACGTGAAATAAGCCTGATGATTACTTGAGGTTGCTGTTTACAACTTATATTGGGTACTCGTATTTTGCAAACGCTCCACTTGCGCAAAATGGGACTAGCGAAAATGGACTCAGAAGGTCCGAAATCATGATTTGAGGTGCCGGGTTAAAAATTATCAAATATCCATACTTTCATTTCAATTTTCCCCCAGTTTATTTTATTTTTTATTTTAAAATACGGTTATGGTAAAAACTTCTTAATTAGTGTTATCTGTAAACCCTTGCTTTCCGACTGTAATGTGTCACTTGTAAAAGACGAAAATGCGAATAACATATTCGAATTGTTACATATATTGTAGCTTCAAGCATTATAAATTTTGTGTCATTTTCTTTCCTATATGCAATTTCTTGTCCGAATATTTGATAAAATACGTGTATGTAATTCTGTAATGGGCTATGCTCATCCTGATTTTCTCTTTTCTCTCCCTAAGTTACAGTAGGCGAATGTCGGGGTAGTACTTTGGAATCCTTCCTCCACACATAGTCAATTTCTGTATACTGTAGTTCTTTTGCAAAATGTTGAGAGGACAGAAATTAAAAAATAATACGAGATGGAATCATTGCTAAAGTTACTGTTGCATTTCTGATGACAGTCGGACATTCACTGATTCTTACCTAAATCCGTATGCAAGATGAAACATTTTCTTGAGGGATACGAACAGAAAAGTGCATATATTAGCAAATGCTGTAAAAATATTAACATTATTTACAAAATGATAAACAGAGGATCCACACGGCAACAATAAGCTTAAAAACTAAGTTAGGGTTGAACGTTTGGCCCCATTTGAATTAAATTGGAAGTAGACAAACGAGTTCAACTGTCCTCTTGCATCTGGCTTCACACACAAACTTCATTTGTAATGCAATCGAACGGTCCAGAATGATAAATTAGAGCTCACTGTCTAAACCAAACTGCATTGGAAAAAATTATGTAGTTTGAAATTATAATGGCTTTTTAAAAATGCATTTTTGGTTTCGAACCCCAGTTAAATAGGATCCGAACGCGAGTGAATGCAATCTGCTGGAGTTTAAGGAATAGTGTTGTTCAATCATTGAGTTGAATAGAATTTTAAGGCTGTTAGCCAACTTTGATGGCTCAGGGCTAATGGATGATGAGAGAATTTGTGGTGGATTGAAGGAAGTAGGAGGGAACGGGAGAATCCCGGGAAAACCCACGCACATGGTGTTTGTTCACCACAAAGCCCACGTACGAGGTGGGATCGAACTGGATATCCCACACATCAGAGTGAGCACTCTACCACTAAGCCACCTATGTTTTTTCAATCATGCTCAACTTTTCAAAAATATGACATTTAAATATGTGCAACATCTAATAATGCTTTGCTCATACAGTAACCATATTTCTTTCTTTTCTTCGGTACACATAAGGAAAAAAAAAACATGGTTAAACATTTATTTTTCGAAATGATATTTTCATGTCAACATGCATGATGTAAATAGTTGACAAGTGGAAATTCAGATTACATGTAATTCTTATGTCACTTTTTCGATAAGGAATCAAGTTTGTAACTTGCTTTAAACGTAACTGAAATGAGGTGGAAGATACTGTAAGGCCCACATGATGTGAGCGCATATTATCACGTACACTCTCTCTCACTCACTCACTCATACACATAGATTCATATGCAGTTCGTTACATGAAGCTATCATTTAAGACAATGATATGTTTTTGTTTGTTTGTTTGTTTGTTCCTGCTTTCCGCAAAAGATTAGATTGACATCCACATGGCGTCTTCTGGATTATAGTGTTGAGTTCCCCGAAAAGACAAATGAAGTACCGTTATTTTTTGAAAGTGAATGTTAAAACGGATCGTAATTGTTTTCCCCCACATGTACGCACTAACACATATAACCACAACAACATTACGCATTTACTCATCAGACATAAATCCACATACGACAGGTCAACGAGAAGGAAACACACACATATACACCCAGAGACACAATCATGGAGAGTAGGACAGAGAGGAACGCCTTTCCTTCCGTATGCAAGTCAAGTCACAGCTGATGTGCCACTTTGACTTATTTGCTGTACATTACTGAATGCACGGGAATGGGTAAACATGGTTGCAAACTTTTGTTCACTATTCTCTTTTAAAAAAAGAGATGCCCGAAGAAAGGAAAAAGTAATTTTCAACCTAACACGTATTTCCTTTCTCTTTAAAGTACTTTTGTTACTTTACTCTTACGCTGGACATTTATTTTACTGGGTATTTAGGACTGGTATCATGTAGTACGTTAAGGATCTACGTAGTTACAAAATATTTTTGTCTTCGATTAATGTAAATGTTCCCTATTATTATTATGGAACATGACTGAGAGCACAGACCTATGTGGTGTTTGTGCCAAGTCTTTTTATGAAAAGCGAATGCCTTTTGCTTGCTTAACATGTTCAACTCGATTTCATCTTAAGGACTGCCTAATAATTGGGAAACCAATTTATGGATCTTTCATAAGTTCCTATTTAGCAACCCAAAATTGTTCTGATGAAATTTTAATAAGTCAAAAACATTTAAGGAAATTAAATACGTAAAATTTCATGTTACTACTATGACTGACACTCTGTCTATTGCGGGAACCTTCAAAGAATTCTTTCTCTATAACTTTACTTTCAACGATGGTGCCTATAGTGTAACATATCCAGTATACGACAGTAAAATACGCGTACCATAGAGATTCCTCAAGTTACTCTCGAAGATGTCTATAAAGCTATACAGAAACTGAGAGCTTCTTCAAGAATTGGTGCAGATAAAATTCCTAATTATGGTATCGAAGCGCGTAACCATTATCCCGCTTCTCTATAAATTATTATTTTTTTTATAATTTTATAATTCTGATCAATGGAAGAAATAGTTGACCATACCAATATACAAGGGAGGTAGTAAATCTACTATAGGAAACTAGAGACCTATATCTATTCTCAGTGATTTAGCCAGGGTGTTCGAGTCAATAATTCCTGTGCCTGGGGCACCTATTACATGAAAACCAACATGGCTTTCAGGCAGGTAAATCTACAATTACTAATCCGTGCTAAACTCTAAACTTAGTATAGCATTGTGTGTTCGGTAGAGCTAAGTATGATGTAATATATTTTGATATATCCAAAACACTTGATTCAGTCAACCACTCCACTTTGTTCCCAACTTAGTTTGATAGAGCTCTCCCCACAACACGTAAATTGGTTCAATAGTTATCTGACCAACAGAACTTTTCAGATAAAAATTATCAACATATTATCTTCCGCTGATCATTTTCTAAAGGGAATTCCTCAAGGGTCACCTTTGGGACCTGTACTTTTTAATGTTTTCGTTAATGATGTATGCACAAGGGTCTCCTACTCAACACGAATGTTGTATGCCAATGATTTAAAACTCATAAGTAAAATAAATTCTAAACAGGACATCGACAGACTTCAGAAAGATATAATTCAGATTGAAAAGTAGTGCAAAGAAATGAAAGTAAACACCGCCAAAACAAATTTCTTGTGCATTACAACTAAAACGAATTATACGATGAGCAGGTATTATACAAACTGTAAAGTTATCACAAAAGTTAAAACTATGAATGATCATAGTATATTCTTTGATAATAAATTAAAATTTAATGAGCACTTAATTACTATAACTATGGAAGCGAGAAAACTTATTGGTTATATATTTAATCAACGGACAGAACTAACAAACCTACAGACATTAGTAATATTATATAACATTTTGGTAAGATCAAAACTCGAAAATGCTTCCATAACCCTATTTTCGAAAACAGATAAAAATATAGTAGAAGCTGTCTAAAAATAATTTATTAGATTTTTATGTTTCAAGTTCAAACCAAGATATTATTCTTATACCTATGAGTATTGATACAATTACTTAAAGCTTGTACAAAAGAAGAGGCAATGTAGCGAAACAGTTTATTGATGATATGCTAAATTATAAAATTAGATATACGTATCTGTTAGAATAATTAAGAATGTATGTTCCTTAGCACCATATCAGATCTCACTTTTTCTTTTACTTTTGCTGCCAAAGATGTTACAGGAGGTCTTCCGTATAGTATGACGAAAGTCGATAATGAGTACTTAAAACCGTATTTTCATCAATATTGTCTATTATTATTATTATTAATGTGTATTTTTTATATACTTTCTCTTAAGAACTTTAATTAACGTGCTTTTAATAATGAACTTGAATCTATTTTTCTTAAAGAAAATGAAATATTGTAAACAATTATTGGTTAAAGGCATTTTACATTAACTCATCATTGTACCGTTTACTTTTTGGTTGAATTAAGATAATTGTTATCTTTCTCTTTATCTGCGTTCTGTACTCATGTTACTTTTGCTGACTTCGTGCTGTATAGGCTCTTCGCTGTTCACTGCACGCAAATAAAATGATACTATTATTATTATTATCCGGAAATTGGTTTGTACTGTACTGATGTTGCTCAGATTAGTATTGAAATACAGAGTATTCTTTCTAAGAGGTCTAAATGTTATGTTGCAACCTTGCAAAAACCTCGATAGCGTCCATCACCAAATCTTATAGAGTAAACTGGTAAAACTTGGTCTATCACCTAATTACATTGCATGGTGTAAAATCAAACCTATAGGATAAAAATAAAAAACCTGACACCCGATATGGCAATCGTTCAACATGGTATACCAAAGTTTTCTCTTTAACATCTTTTCATATGACATATCTCATATTAAAAAATCGTAATTATTATGATACGAAGATTATTTAAAAATATATAGAAAAGTTAATAAAGTAAATAAACTCCTTCAACAATACAATATATTGTTTTGTTGGTGTGAAGAAAACTAAATTGGTATAAATATGTTGAAAACGAAATTTTGTAATGTTTCTAATAAAGTACAATATTGTGTTGTGGTACATGTTCGGACATATTTATAATTAACGAAATGGGTTTAGAAACACAGATACTTACATTAAATTGTACGTACAAAATTGTAGTGAGACCAAAATTAAAATATTGCGCTGTAGTTTCGAATGATTTAACTAAGACTTCAAAGAACAAAATTGAACAAGTACAAAAATGTTTATTAGAATACAATGTTATACATTTTGTTTACCGTATTTTAATTATTATTGTTATAAGTACTGGTGTAAGAAATTTAGCTTTTAAACTCTCGAGTTAAAGAGAGAAAACTCCCAAAAAGTTATTGGTAAATTATTATAAGCACTTTTTTATACAAAGGTTATGTTTCAATGTACCATTGTAGAACACAGGAAAATGTTATTAACTTACAACTACTGTTAAAGGTTCTTCTATAATGAAACATCTTTTAGAAGCTACAATATGACAAATATACTTATACTTTTGGGAGGAAAGTGATTTATAGTAATAATTGATTTCTACTTTAATTTTTAACAGTTTCATATGTTATTATTTTGCTCATATTGTAATATAATAGCCCACAAAAGACTCTCCTTTAAAGTTTATATTTATAAAGGGTACTCTTGATTTTTTCAACTTTTTTTATTTTTCTCATTTTTAATATTGTACTTTAATGCAACCTCATTAGACCTAGTGCTATATTCGCTATTACTGTTCATATCACTTCAATAAATATATATTATTATTATTATTATTATTATTACTAGTAGACGCTGTGCTGGTAAATACACGTGAACGAAGAAAGACAATTTTATTATCCAGCGTGGTAAGCAATGTATAATATTACAGTGTAGTCAATATGGAGCGTTTTATAATCTGAACAACATGTGGTGGTGAAAAAAGGTACATGAGTAATTGATTTAGGTTCCCTTTTGTTGTGGAGAAAGTGATATATTTATAGTGTACTTCATCAGCGAGCAACCCTATAAAGTATCTTTTTCGCAGCAGTGTTAAAAATAGAAACGTTTTATTTTTCATTTCCCAAGAAGCTAATAAAACCGACATAAATCAGTTCTTCTCTGTATGTCCATGTGTTTATCTAATGAACTGGTTTATTTCATGTCTCCTGAATGATAGAATAATTCGAATTTGTCATAATTATCACTATTTTAATGTATCCTTATTGGTTCTGCTTTTTCAAAACCTTCATTGAAGAATAGTGAAATGTTTCAATTAGAGAATTTGTTTGATTGAGATTCGACTGTTGAAAACTTTTACTACTTCTGTACAAGTCTTATTTAAAGAACAACCTTTCTACCTACCGTGAAAAAATTCTTTGAAAATAATAGTGAAATAAAGAAATCAATGGAAGATTATAACAACGTGCTCCTCAATACATCGCGGTTCTGCGTACACGGTCTTCTAATTTTGGTCTTTTAGACGTATTGCTGACATCATAAGAATGTGAACTAAGCATACGTCAGCAGTACATCTGGAATACCGTTACATTCGTTCTAATAAGCTATTTTTTCTACCAAAATGAATGGCGGCGTCTGTTTCATCGTTACATTTTGCACTTCAGAATGTTTTTCAATAGGATTAATAGGAACATAAACATAACTAAACTGGATAAATACAGAATCGTTTGAAACATTTCTTAAATTTCCTTCAAATACAACTTTCATTGAAGACATGTTTCAAACACATATTATAGTTTTTTCTTTCTGTTTTAACCGGACACTGTTCAAGGAACTCATTTTCAAAACCGTAATCTTATATTAATTCAACATTAAAATTTTTAATCATTAATATCGATCCATATTGAACGTCCTTCAATCTTGCAAATTCAACTCATATACCAATTGATGGATCTATCTATATATTCCCTGATAATTGTTTCTGTTAAACATATTATCTGAGTTTCAGGTTTCTTTATATCTTTCCTTCACTTAATATAAGTAAACTCTAAAGATGCATAGATCTAGTCATTCAGTACTCTACAACCTACAAATTGTGAAGGAGTTTTCATAATTGGTTTCTTTTTTTCTTCTTGTTTTAGGAGTGCTGATTATGAATTTTAACCTCTAGAACACGGATTTTTTTCGGAATCTGAGTTACAAGCAAACAATAAAGCAAAATGCTATTTTTCCCGCATTTTGCTTCTAATTCAGAAACCATAAACTTTTGGGAAAACACCTCCTTAGACAAAACTAAACTAGATAAAATTGCCTACAATTCATGTTCTTAGAACTTTATCCCCCAGGTGAACCGTTTAGGAAGAAAAGTGTGTTAAAGTTAAATGAAATTTTGACTTGTCGCTTAGCGTTTTTCGAATGGCCTCTAGCTGTATGAAAACGGTTTTCGTAGTCTAAAATCCATTTTTATTTTCTGGACAACTTTACTTTTCTTTTAAATTTCACCAATAGGGAAAAAGGTATTTTAAAAAAATGTTTTTAAAATGCTTACAAAATAATTCTTGTTAAATAATAATGATAATGATAAACGTAGTTATGTTTAAGTTTGGTAGTGCTGTAAAAATGTTTTTGAAAATTATATAAAAATATTTCTGTCTGATAAATGCCAAAAGGCCATAAATAAATTTAATCTCATAGATTCTGATAATTTTCCAATAATATGCAACGAAATCTATTTTGACAGTCCGTGTCTTTTTAGCGATTGTTTGCTTTTCAACTTTTCTTATTGTTGTAATGTTAGGTTTAGTTTCCATGGATAGCATAAAGTCCGATCTAACATTACTTTTTGCTTCCAATGTGGATGTTTTCCCGTAGTTCTATATGTTTTTTAATACCAAAGATGCCAAAATTGTAGTAAAATAACATAATGAATGATAATTTGGACTGCATCCGTACTAAATTTTTCAACTTCCGCTCAAGCTAAAATTTCGTCCTTAAAAATCAGTTAGGCCTATTTCAGAAACCGAACTTCTCTACTTATTTAGATTTTGAGTTAACTGTATGTATAATGTTTTCTGGAATAGTAGAGCTATCATTTTAGATAGACATAAATAAACCTCTCCAGATTCTCTATATTGTGATAGGATTTTACATTTTTGAAGCATAAACCGGAACTCTCTGGAAGATGTCTGCTTTCTGCATGAGCAGAGGCGGTTCTAGGCCGGGGCAGGGGGGACCTGGGCCCTCCCAGTTTTTTGCAGTGAAGATAAACTAATATCCGCAATTGTCTTGAAACATTTAGTATAATTAATATTTATTTTGCAAGAAGTTTAATGTTATCGATTCTTGAACATGAAATGAAGTGTACCGTGATACGCTTCTTCTATAATCATGGGGTTGGGAAAGGAATCACAGTGTATGTTATAAACTGCATTTTGTCGAGTTTTACACGATTTTTTAATTTCTTAGAACAAGTTTCAAGTAGTTATTTTATTGTTTTTTGGTTATGTAACACAGTATTTTTTTTTGTTTTTAAAACCTTTTAGAAGTCTTCACTATCAACAACGTTGTAACAAAGGGAACACAACATCATCTAAAAATTTATTTATTGCTTATAGGCAATGCGGTGTTATTTCAAAATTATACCACCAGTAACTTATACCGAAAACGACAGAACGCTAATCGTTGTCCGACTTACTTCTTACTATAAAAATAATATAGGAAATTCTAGTCCGACCTACAAATAAAAAGTAGAAATCTTTGTTGCTGCTTTTTAAATCATCTTATTTAGGTCTAAATTTGTGTTGAATTATACAACATATCCAGTGTGGTATTTATAGATTTTTATGTGTGTGTTTAGATGGAGGGACCCTTAATGCCGTTTTATGTAGTGTAAAATCCAATCAAGTCATTTTATCCAGTGTAAATTTGGCAGTTACCTATAAGTTTCCCTCTGTAAATTCCATAAATTCTATGCACTGATGAAAAATATTAAAATGTTCACTTTTTTGCTTGAACTAATAATTATTGTTTTCTTACACTGAAAAAGGTTTAAAACGTACATATTTCCTTCATAGATATTCTTAAGGAGAATTAATATGCAATTTAATAAAAAGTGACTGAAAATTACTAATGTGTATCACACCCACCCACACAAACAAACATGTGTTGGGTCATTGTCTGAGAAGAGAATGTAGATTATGGACACCAGGACATCATCAAAATAGAAACACTTTATATATATATATAATATGCAAATTTGAGAGCGCCCCCCCCCCCCCAGTTCTTTTCCTCTAGAACCGCCACTGTGCATGAGTCTTAGCCTACGAGATTCTTGACTGCAGTTGATTAGTCTACAAGAGACCCATAAAGCTCAGATGACAGTTATTAACGCCAAATATGGGGCTAGGTGAGATTCGTTTTCGTGTTACAAGAAATTTAAAAAAATAATATTTTTAAATACATACTTTTCTTAAACAATTCGTACTAAAAAGTAAAAAAAATAATTTTGTTTCTACTTGACTAAAAAGACAAGCATGGAGTCTTCCCTCGAGGTCTTGAGGATACTATTTTCTCAACGTCCTCCTCAAATCTTGGAAATCAACATAAATCATCCACATAAACATCAAGCCAATTCTTAGTCTCTAAATCGAACATTGTATTCAGTATGGCAATAAATATACATACAGCGCTCACAAATCCACGCGGAAAATTTATAAACTGGTAATAATGATTACCGCAGAAAAAAAAATGGTGTAAAGTCTGCTCCGTCTAAGCTACAGAACTTGAAAATACGGTCGACAACGGTGGCTAAATGGCGTAGAGCTCACCTCTGGTGCTAGCGGTCGTCGGTTCCATCCCTGCTCATGCCATGTGGGCGTACTGGTAGACAAACACCGTGTTCGTGGGTTTTCTAGGGGTTCTCCCGTTTCCTCCCATCATCGTTCTTCCAGCGGCCTAAGTCAAAATTGCCTAAAAGCCTTACAAATTGAATTTCGTTTCAAATTGAAAGTACCATAAAAACAAATCAAACTTTGAAAAAATATTGAATACCGAAAAAGTCGCTAATAACATATATAAATTGATAGGTATGGTGGGGGGACTTGATAACCCTTAAAATTGGCAAATCCACAATATTCAAACGAGCATGATACTGAAGAACGGTTGAACCTCCTGTGAGTTGAATCTCCCCCACAATAGGGAGAAAAAGTACGTCGAATCCACGTACGTCATTTCCATTTTGGAAAAGGTCCACAATTACAAGAGTGTCACCAGTTCAACCAATTGGTGGCACAAACACTCATTGGTGAGAAACAGAAAGTGAAGAGTGAACAACAGTAATTGTGGCCTGAAAATATTAAAATTTACGTAAATATTCTGACAGCGAGTTTGGTCATGTGTATGTAGCTTTTTGTGCAAATATTATTTTTTGAGCGATATGTCCACTTAAATTTAAAACTGAATTATTAAATTTTGGTAAACTTTATTTTTATATAGGCCAGTCTAGTAACTTTGAACTTCAGCCCGTCACGATTCATCCGTTAGCCATTAAAATCCACACCCAGGCCCCTGCCGGGACTCGAACCTGGGACCTTTGAGTCGTTGACCTACCGCCGTAGACCGCACGGCTACTCAGCCGGCAAAATTGAATGATTGTTATGAAAGTTGTTGATTTGTTGCCATTGTTGATAATTATTGCTCTCGGTTCTCGTAAGCTTTTCAAAATCATTAGAAAACAATATGGGCTGTATTTATATGGTTCGTGTTAATGATTATATTTTCCATGTAACACTTTAAACAGATATTGCATGTTATGTTTCTCGATATTGTAAAATTAGATAATTTAGTACATTAATAATACGTTAAGAGGTATCAAATTGTTAAGTTCCATGTCTAATGGTAAATAATTATAATTGTTATTCCCGTTTTAAAACAATGATTGCAGGCTTATAGAATCATTACGCTGTGTCGTTCCTAATATTATTGGAACTCATGTCACTATTCATATGTTCATTTCTCACGTTTGGCGATGTCACCGCACACAGCATAATGCTTATTCACAGGAAACATAAGGCAAAACACTACTTTACACGCTAACTTACCTAAGAAAATAGAGGGTGGCCGGAATGGTTTTAAATGACTAGTTTCAAGATCAGATGTGGCACTTAACAACCACCCTATGTCGCTTGACACAACCTTTTCCACATCTATCCGTGTAGGGTCATGTTCCAGGTTCCGTTGGCATTTTGACTGAATCATAACATTAAAACCAGAACATATACCTTTCGCAATTTCGTCAAGAGGAAACTGACGAAGAAAATCGATATCGTGAAAGTTAATATAAAACTTCGTAAACCGGATGATAACAAAATGTTTGCCTTTGTACTTTCACTTAAAACTAACATTCAAGTTTCACTTAGGGGAACACTAACATTTACTTGCATTAGACAAAGTTTTAATTATGTTTTCAAATATACCTAAGTTACAAATAAATTTAAAATATAGAACAATATAAAAATTGACTGCGATAATAAAAAACTATTTGACAAATCTCTTTAAGCAAACATAAGTTGGTTACGCGGTGCGCGCGAGCGTACATACCCTTAAACTGAAAAATTACTTTAAATAAAAAATATTTGTGCAATTGCTTTTACAGTTTAGTCTAAAATTTTGCTAGTATTTCTTAAGATAAATTTTATTTTACACGGCTGAGCAGTATTCATATACTCACGAATTACTATTCCTGGAAGATCGATGTAATCATCAGCTTTAGTGAAGTTTTTTGAAGAATGGAAAGGCAGGAGAGGGGGATAAATGTTGCTCCCTCGACGAGAAATCGCAAGATGACATCCCACAAATCACCTTTCTTGAAGATCAAGATATAAATACTTCACAATGCCACTAGAAGATAATTTTTACATGGCACACTATCATAGCTGGGTGTCACTGTAGAATACACTATGCACTTGTGCTCAAACTAATGCGCATTGTAAAATTGGTATAAATGCTTTTCAATAAACAACGTCAATTGGTTTGTCAAGTAAAGATGATTCAAGCACTATGTTTCAGCATTGAAAATGAAGTGAAATGCAATGTCACAATATTACAAATTAAACGTTTCACAACCACTTGCCATAACATTTTCAACTTATTCTTAACAACTGCGTACAATACGATTCTAGGCTAGTGTCCACGTGATATTGTGTAGCACATAATATCAATTACGGTTGACGGTAAAAATATATCCATCCACATGGTTCAAGCGTGTACTTGCTCGTTGCACTCAAGGCGTTCAAGTTTTTCCTTTGACTTTTGTTCGCAGCGATCCACAATTTGAATCAAATTATAACTTGAACAAACTTCGATACTTAAAATGAGTATTCAGAAATAGGAAGGGTTGACTGTGCAGAGTATATTATAAGATATCAAATACGTATGTTCTCTGACCCTTCTCACACGCGAAAGCAGGAAATAATTGGATCAACCGACGTGGAGTTGACACTTCGAAGTCAAAGTTGCTTCTGGTGCTCTGCTCGACCACCGAGTAGTAGAAAACCTAGATTACTCATGAAGCATTGCGAAATGACTCAGGTTAATCACGTAATTGTCCATAAGGTTCATATGAAAGATAAGAACATTTATATAGATCGACCTTACAATCATGTATAAAGAACTTTAATACGTCGTAGGGTAGACCTTAACATATTACCAAATAAGGTTATTCGAATGAAGTGGAATTGACCGTTGATACCTAGTCTGACGTCTAAAAGTCGTGATAGATCTGACGTTGCATCAGGAAAGGGATTTTCCCTGTTTCGAATACAATGGAAACTTAGGAAGGCAAAGAAGCTTCTTCCAGCAAAATCTATCGACGCCATTAACAAAGCAAATGAGAAATCCTTATTATACTTCATTGAAAAAGCACTAAAATAGTAGTTACCACTAGAAGACATTAATTATCAATAAAGCATGATTAAATATATATAATTTCCCATCTTTACCTTTATTTGAAATATATGGCTAAACAATGAAACTTAAGACATGATTTTTTTTCAATAAGCTGGTTATTCCAATTTAAATCTTTATGAGAGTATATGGATTTTTTTACACTTACATACGAAAACATGTAAGTCCAATATGATGTCCAGAAAAATGGTTTGACATTATAGAAAAAAGATGTAAGAGGCCATTATAAGTATGTTACATGATACAAAGTAAATTCATATCAGTTCAACCTCTTTGTGAATGTATTCAGGAAAAGTTGTCCAAAGATTTAATTTCAAGATATTGTGAATTTTCTGTTTTGTGAAGCTTTTCCCAGAAATCTCTATTTTCAACAAGATGACATTTTATTTGCCGAATTGAAAACCAAAAGACATTAAAAAACATGTCTGCCAGAAACATATTACGGTTTGAGAAATATAGACCTCAAAAACAAAGGCCATCACATCAATATATTCTTAAAAATTACATAGAAAACACTTAGCGAAAAGTATTTGGGCAGAAAATCAAGAGATATGTTTGTTCAACTCTTGAGGCGGACTAAGAATAAGATCTGAATGACACGCATGTGTTCACTATTTATTTTGGTTGATATTCGCATCTTTCATACTTGTAAGCATGTGTTAATTTCGTATTATTATGATGTCAATTGTGTTAGCTTTGATGAGAACGTATTCCTGTAAATGATAGAGAATATGAGTTGAAAAATGATTTAATAACTTGCTTCCATACAACTTATGTCTGGAATGTTCGTCTTATATTTCTTAAATTTGTTTGTATTAAATTTTCTAGAAGAGAACATAGAAAATAATGCTTATATCCAAATCGTTGTGAAATGTGATTAAAAAGACAGCAATTTGTTTCTCATAGAACTATTATATTTTTAAAAAAAATATTTTAGTGGTTTGCTTAGTAACTGCATCCAGATGGAAGGCGCTAATAACCCATGCTTGTATACCTCCTCAAAAAATGTGGCTAGTGTGAGTTATAAGGTCCCAGATTATTTGAGTTAAATAGTGAGTAATCTGTATTGTTTCAAGATGTATTACTCTTCATAAGAAATAACTGTAGATTTTACAGACGAGTTAAGAGGTATATTAATCCTTATTTTCTCAAAGTGTTTGTTTTGAGAGTTATTAAGTTTTCGCCCCACACTTTTCAATCATCAACTTGATTCTGGGAAACAATAACATACTTATACAGGTGACGCAGATCTAGGGTTGCCAACCGTCCGATATTGAACTGGATAGTACGGGTTTTAGGGCAATTGTCCAGTGTCCGGTTAGAAGTTCAAACCGGACACCAAATGTACGGTTTTGAGATATATGTTTTCTAAACTAGTCTCTTATGTTAAAGCTAATATATTAAGTTTTACTCTGTGAGTTAAGACTCATAATTTTTAAAGTTAGTAGTCCTAAAGCACAAATCGTAGCTTATTCTTAGTCTGGTAAAATTATTTAAGTTCTGAATAGTATTTGCTTACTTCTAATACTGTAGTGTAATTTTTTCCTCAATAGAATACTTTTTAAGGGTGACTTACCTTTCTAACTATTTTGGATCAAAAGTATTTATTTGCACTCCCCCTCCCCCCTCCATTCACTAATTACTTTTGTTTCTCGCTTTGAGAACTGCATTGTATTTTTCACGGCATTGAATATTTATCTTGCCTACAAATATAGTTTTTATTTTTAGCCATAACATAATTTATGCAGACATATTAAATATCGAATGGACACTGTTAGTTCTGTAAATATTAATTTCAAGCCAATATAAATCGATCTCTTTATATTTTATTGTTTAAACACAATGTACATTGCTAAAATTTCTTATTTCGCTTTAACGCAAGTTGTGTTTGAGATAATAACGAAGTGAGTTCAGTAATTATTCGTAGCGTGTTGCATGTCCAGTTTCCTAACTGAAATAAATTAAAATGTCCGGTTTTTGGTGTTGGAGTTGGCAACCCTATACGCAGATCCATCCCTTCCATTTGGTTTATCGATATACTAATTGAGTGTTAGCTTTTTGCCGACATAGCAACCTTTGTACTTCAATATTTTCTTCTTTAACTGCTTCCCTTGTAACAATCGTCATAACTTGACTTAACTATAGGATTTTCATTGGTTTTATACAGGGTTAAAAAAAATGAGAAATTTTTCGAACAATCGTTTTTGTTGATTTTTAATTTAAATCGATTTTTTGGATTTAAATCATTTTTTTCATTTAAATAACTTGCAGCACAATAACAGCTACTAAGTTACTTTTTTCTTTTCAGATACCTTAACCAGTACAAACTTAAGTGAAATTCACAAATATGTGGTGTTCGCTACAGAAGATAGCCATAGAAAATAGGCAATTTCAATCATTTGTCAAATAAGGAAGCTATGGAGTTACTTATGCTATATTTTACCAAATAAAGTTAACATATACGATACTTCTACATTACTTTCGTCGATACACGATGAATGAAGTGATTTCAGAGGGATAGACACGCTAATTAAACTCGGAAAAGAAACAATTTACAATATTACTACGTATCAGATTTTCTTCTAAAATGGCATCTGTGTCTTTTTTTCTTCCTAAGTAAATGCAAATTTTATAATCGCAATTGCCTCTTTTCTCCACACAAAATGTTCCACGATTTCTTTTCTAAGACAGATTTTGGTTCACTTCAGTTACAGTTTTCAGAGTCCTCAAAATTGTACTGTTAATTTTAGAACACCCTATGAGAGCGTTTCTCAACCTGTGATCGTGGAGATGGGGCACGTGGTCTGCAGCCAAACTTAAAAATGTAATTCTAATTTAGTTAAATTAAAAGTACACGGACAAAACACATTGAAATTTTAAAGTTAGTAAAAGACTGCTAAATGATTATTCACCTTATTGCTTTAGCTTTATTTTACTGTGCTTCCGTACATATTCAAAGCATGCTCTAAGACTTATTATGTTGAAAATCACAAACTGTGCCTCACATATCAGTAAACTCCATACAGTCTTAGAAAGAAATAGGCCCACACAACTTAAGTCGTTAGTAGGATTGTTTCAGATATATTGCTGGTCCTTTGATCTAAAAATGTTGAGAAATGTTACCCGGTGACATTATTTCATAAAGTATGAGAGCTATTTTGGAACCGTGGTCGCTCAGTGGTGGAGCTCTCACCTTTGGTTCGTGGGGTCCCCGATTCGATTTCGGCTCGTGCCATGTGGGCTTTGTGGTAAGCAATAAACAAGTGCGTGGGTTTTCTCAGGGTTCTCTAGTTTACTCCCACTCTCTTCATTCCATCATCATCCATTCACTGTGATCCAAAGTTGCCTAAAGGTTTTGGATGAAATTCAATTCAATAAGAGCTATTTAATACAGTCAAATCAACAGTGGATACGCAGATGGCCATTCTCATCCTTCAGCACACATAGGTAAATTTCATACTTCCATTTAGAACAAGTTGTTTTTGAGCAATTTCTGAAGAAATTAAATAATTTATTATAAATATATTTTGCGTAATAAATAGTAGGTAATACTACGAAACAACATTTTACGTAGATTTCGATGAAAAATCTACCTATTTAGATCGGTACGATATCTATCTATCTCTCTCTCTCTCTCTCTCTCTCTATATATATATATATATATATATATATATATATATATATATATATATTTTGGATAGTAGCAAATCGCGTTACAAAATTGTAATGGGAGACTTCAATGCGAAAGTAGGAACCAAGCTGAGCAGTGACACGAAAGTGGGAAACTTTGGATTTGGCAAAAGAAACAAGAGAGGAGAGAAATTAGTGGAATTCTCAGAAGCCAACAGACTGTTCATTTCCAATACATTTTTCAAGAAATCGCCCCAGAGGAAGTCGACATGGAAAGGCCCAAATGGGACCAAAAACGAAATAGACTACGTTCTATCAAATAACAGGGCAATTGTGCAAGACGTGTCTGTTCTCAACAGTTTCAAAATCTCGAGTGATCATAGGATGGTGAGATGTAAGCTGAAACTAAATACTAAACTAGAGAGAAAGAAGCTTATCAGAGGAAAACCGTCAGTTTTAGATCTGGAAAATCTTGGAAAACACAGACAGACATTCGAGATAGAACTAAGCAACAGATTCAGCGCCTTGGAAGAGTTAGAGGATGAAGAAGACATCGATAGCAGAAATAAAATACTGACTGAGAT
>JAGDQP010033761.1:0-13614 GCA_022664845.1 Lepisma saccharinum | reverse complement strand
AGGTAATTACATACGCAGCGCAGAGGCTACAGCACCTTTTTCCAACCCCTATTTTACATAGCATAAATTACAAAGGCTACGAACCAACCACTATTTAGCATAGCAGAGATTTCATAAAATACTACGGAGCCTTATTTAACATAGTAGCAATTCCAACAGAAATTTGAAGTCAGTTTCTATACCACACCCAGCATCTTAGTTAAAGGTCAAATATTTTAAAAGTATATGTCTCGTAAACGGCTGAACACATCAAAGTTCTGTTTTCACCATTATAATCTATCTAAATCCAAAGTTTAGTAATAATCCGACGAAATTTTGGCAATTAGGAATCATTAAGTCCTGATTTTGCGAGAGAAGGAAGATCATCGTGGATAGTGTAGTGCCCAGTGTCCCGTGGAGAAAGAAGATCGTCGTGGGATTGCCCAGCGGAGAAGGAAGATAATCGTGGATAGCGTAGTGCCCAGTGTCCAGTTTGTGAAGGAAGATTATCATGGAATTGTGTAGTGAGCAGTGTCGTCACCCAAGAGAAGAAAGATCTTCGTGGATAGTGTAGTGTGCAGTGGCGTCGACCGTCGGAAAGTGAATTGTGCAGTGTCCAGTGGAGTATATTTTTCTGTTGGGTTGTGTCAAACTATATACGGTAATACTTTTATTACATTTTAATTTGTTAAAGCTCAAAAATACTCCACCTCATTTAAAGTAGTAGTAGTGACTTATAAATTAAAAATGGATCAATTTGATATTTTTAACAAAATTGAGGCTCTATGCATGGAAGTGTTAAATGACGTACAAACAGGTGGAGCCCGTAATGATTCAAAAATAAAAATTATAAGGGAAAAACGTAAAATATATAAAAAATCAATAAGGAAGGTAGACTAATTGAAGTACAAATTAATAGCCCTCCAGAAAACGAAAACCCTTTAACTTTGGTTATGAAAGGTATTGAAGAGTTACTAGCCCACCTCATATACGGCATTCATGACAACGATCAAGTCGGTCTCACTTTTCGAAATCAAAGCGAGCCTCATAGGTCATTTTGGTTATCGTTTCGACAGGAACGGAATATGTCGGTTGAAAACGCTTTACTCGCTATGGAAAAAGTTTTACAATCCAATGCGTCATTTTTAAATCAAGAACAATTCCTGGTTAATTTCCTTCATGTGTAAATGCCTAAAGGTGAAGGTCGGATAAAACAAGGGTTATCCAATGTTGACGAATATATCAGATCAAATTAGGGTATAGTTGTAATTAAAAATAGCGATACTCGCTGTCTCGCCCATACGTTAGTAGTGACTATGGGGTTGATGGATAATAATAATAAAGAACGACAGAAATATCAACGTAATTTTTTTATGAACACG
Source organism: Lepisma saccharinum (assembly GCA_022664845.1). NCBI lineage: Eukaryota > Metazoa > Arthropoda > Insecta > Zygentoma > Lepismatidae > Lepisma > Lepisma saccharinum. The sequence continues at coordinate 12,253 of JAGDQP010033761.1, read as the reverse complement.
GAAGTCAATAAGTTGTGTGTAAAAGCAGGGACCACTGGCGGTACAATTAAAGATATTCACCGTTTTCAAAGTGTGGTAACTGAGTATAACTGTGTATGGGGATTTATCGGGCAAATTAATTTTACACGAAGGGGTTGGTGGTGGTGAAACCCCCATTAATTTACTATTAATAAACAATCATTAGAACGTAATTACGCATTTAACAGCAGCATTTTCATGCGTTTATTATTGCGAGAAATGCCATAGTAAATATCAAAACTCATACCAACACGATTTTAAATGTCAGGCTGGTTGTTCACAGTGTGGGAATAAGCCTCCCTGTGTTGATGCGAAATCCTTAATATGATGTAATGACTGTAATCGATCATTTTATGGTAGTGTGTGTTTGAATAATCATTAGGGTATGCCATGTAAAACTAGAAAACAGTGTGATTTATGTTTAAAGGTGTACACATTAACAAAGAATCGTAACCCTCATATATGCGGGGAAATATATTGTATAAACTGCCGTAGTATGATCCCCCATAACCATTTAGTTTTATGTGGCCGAAAAAATATATAATGTGGAAACTATAGTCAGAAAAAAACTATGGTTATATTTCATTATATTGAGAGTCGTCAGGTTAAAACAGTGGATGGGGTAGATACGCGTAATATGTATGGACACGTACCCAATCTATTAATAACACAACATCTGTGTTATAAATGTATTGGTATAAATGATATAAATTTAAGTTGTTCTGTGTGTGTAAGAGAACACATCTTCAAGGGTGAAGAGCGTGTTCTACAGTTTTTAGAGTGTCTTGCTGAAAAGCGACCTTCTATCAATAATATTACATGTGTTGGGCAGAACGCCCGAGGGTACCATGCACATTTTGTTTTAAGATGTATGATATATAATAAACAGTGGTCCCCCGATATTATTATGAGAGGTTGTCAGCTTGTATGCATTCAATATAAAAATTTACGTTTTATTGATTCACTTAATTTCTTGCCTGTGGCACTGGCCAAATTACCACAAGCGTTTGATTTTCCATCTGCTAAGGGATATTTCCCCCACTATTTTAACACCATAGGTAATCAGAATTATTCCGGTGCGCTGTCTGACAAGACATTTTATGAAAAGTTTCTGGCATGATATAAGAAATTGGGGAAGAAATATACGTTTAATTTCCAGGAGGTATTAATTAAATATTGTCGACAAGATGTGACCATCTTAAGAATCGCATGTCTGCGTTTTATAGAACAGTTTGAGCTTGAGACAAAAGTTAACCCCCTCCTGGAAGCTATTAGTATAGCAAGCGCTTGTAATTTAGTGTTTAGGCGTAATTATTTAAGACCGGAAACCATTCGTATTATGCCGAGAAATGGTTATCGGTGGAGTGATGTCCAGTCAGAAGCTATACAGCGGCTTGTGTGGGAAGAAAAAGGAATAAAAATAATTTACGCGTGTAACGAAAAAGAGATTGTAGTGCGAGGTAATTTGAAAGTGGATGTCTATTGGAATAACACTGAAAACGGAAAAGAACATGTATGGGAGTATGAAGGCTATTTTTTATCACGGTTGTCGTATGCTATCGGACCGGACGAGACATACCACTCCATAATAATCCTTTTAGCACAATGAATATAAAATACGAAAGTACAATGGCAAAGGTAAAAAAAATAGAAAACTTGGGCTATGTCGTACATATCATGTGGGTCAATGTAAATATCAAATGAAAATAATAAACATGTTTCGAGTTATATTAAAAACCACCCCACATGCAGAAAAGAACTAATAAACCCGCGCGATGCTTTGTATGGAGGACGGACAAACGCCGTGAAATTACATTATAAAGTGAAAAAAGGGGAGAAATTAAATATTTGGACGTATGTTCCCTGTACCTTTTCTGTAATAAGGCCAAAAAATACCCCGTAGGGCATCCTACACATATTTATGTAGGAAAGGAGTGTCCGCCCATTGATCAGATTGAGGGAATAGTAAAATGTACTATTCTTCCTCCAACCGATTTGTATCATCCTGTGTTATGATATCGGTCTGGGGTAAGTTACTATTCCCTCTGTGCAGAGCATGCGCGGACTCGTTAAATCAGGGTGTTTGTACACATAGTGATAAGGAGCGTGCCATTACCGGTACTTGGGTAGTGGATGAGTTTCTGAAGGCCATTGAAAAAGGATATAAGTTGGTAGAAATGCATGAGGCGTGGCATTTTAAGGTTGAACAATATAATCCTGTTAAGAAAGAAGGTGGTCTGTTTACAAAGTATATTAATAGGTTTCTGAAAACGAAAACATTCTAGCGGCTGGCCTGCGTAGTGCACTACTGATGAAAAGAAACAGGAATTTATAAGCAGATATTATGACAAAGAAGGTATTAAGTTGGATCCGGAAGAAATATGTGTAAATAAGGGTCGTAAGAGTCTAGCTAAATTAGCACTAAATACTTTTTGGAGTAAATTCGGTCAGAAAGAAAATTATAGTCATCAATAATAACTGACCGGGTGAATATTTTAATAAGTTAGCCGATCCAAATATTGAGGTTCACGAAGATATTCAAATTAACGAGGACATGTTAATTTTAAATTTGCAGTATCTGTATAGCGCGAGTGTATCACATACCAATACAAATGTGATTATAGCTGCTTATACTACTGTCCACGATCGCCTGGAGCTCTATAATTATTTGGATGAATTAGGTAAATACGTGCTATACTATGATACGGATAGTATAATTTATGTGGAGACTCCAGACGGGCCAAAGTTAGAAACAGGTGATACGCTTGGTGAACTTACTAACGAGTTACAAGCATACGATACTGAGGCGTTTGTTAGTTAGTTCTGTTCCGGAGGCCCAAGAACCATGGATTTGAAGTATACAACCCCGATAATGGGGAAAATTCTTATGTGTGTAAAGTTCGAGGAATAACACTCAATTATGAAAATTCTAAAAAAATTAATTTCCAAAAAATAAAAGAGATGATACTTAACAACGCTCCACCTGTTCAAGTGTTTAGCGAAAGAAAGATTACTCGCATGAAAGATCATAATATTATTTCTAGGCCGGAAAAGAAAATTTATCAGTTGGTGTATACGAAAAGAAAAAGACGCGCTAATAATTATGATACGGTACTATACGGTTTTAAAAGACAAAGAATAAAATAAGGTATTATGGTATTGTATCTATTTTTCCATGTATAGAGAAGAAATAATGGATAATCAAATTTTAAATCATTATTATTATTTTAATGAAATTGAGATATGTGTCGGTCTTTGAGATGATGATAAAGCGGGAACATTTTCTAGTTATTAGTTTACATAATTACTACGATCCTACACGCTTTTCTCTCAAAGAGTGATATAATTTTCTATCATATTTTCTATATATTTACAGATATTTTAATTCGACTACAGCAACTTCACTGCCCACAGAATTATCTCTTAGCGCTAATTATGAGCTATCATTATCGGATAATTTTAAGAGTATTCGCCAGTGTATTATCTATTCATCAGATGATGACAATAACGGTCAGGTAAATTCTAGTCTTTATACGTGGAGAAAACTTCATCTCTACATGCCATGTATTGAACAGGCGATATTTACATGTCCACAGCTATGTGAAGACGTAACAAAATATGCTCAAAAGTGTTTAGAACAGAAAAATATTATTCCATAATGTTCTAATTTGTCTAAACAAATTTTAGTGGAAGTATTGGCATTATTAAATCGTAATAATAACAATGTTTTATTATATTACTAATTTATTTTATAATATATTATAATATGAAGTTTCAACATCCATTTACATGTATTATCGCCGGCCCGACAGGGTGTGAAAAGACGTACTTTGTAAAACCATTTCTACAGCATTATGCTGAAAAATGGAAAAATATAGTATGATGTTTTGGCGAATGGCAACCCTTATACAATACTCTCTTCTCATGCTGTAAATTTAAAGAAGGATTGCCTCAGTGTGATCAATTTTCAGCGTAAGAAGGCACGTACCTTATAATTATAGATGATTTAATGCGTCAATGTAATAACCGTCTTGCAGATATTTTCACCGAAGGTAACCACCATATGAATTTAATTGATATATTTGATTACTCAAAATATATTCCATCAGGCTAGAGGTATGCGTGATATTTCATTAGATTGTCCTATAGTATGTTTTAAAAATCCTAGAGACCAGGCTCAAATTAATTACCTGGCACGTCAATTGTATGGAGGTAACGCAAAGTTTATTCAGGAAACATATTAAGATGCAACCCAAAATGCTCACGGTTACCTACAATTTTATTTAGAACAGGATACTCTAGATGAGTAGCGTGTTCAAACAAATGTTTTCCCTTTGGATTCATTTAATTATGTTTATGCGCCTGTAAAATAATACTAACTTCAATATTAAATATATTTTAACAACTTTTTTTTACTATAATAGACGTAGAAATGATTAGTAAGGAAAGTGCACATTTACTTTACCAAGGCAAAACCTAAAGTACGCAAGGCGATATTACAAAATGCTGATTCCGAATTAATTCGTTCTATTTGTGAATGTCCATATAACGTATTGCAAGGAATGTTTCGTTAAATAAAAAGGAGAAAAATAAATTGCGGAAATACAAAAATCAGCTTAGGTATTTGGTAAAGAAAGGACGGACGCTGAAACAAAACAAGAAACGTATAATTGTACAAAAGGTGGTCTCTCACAGCATTGCTTGCAACCATTATAGGAGGTTTACTATCTAGTCTGTTTAAATAATTCAGCATGCGAAAAAAAATATTTTAATTTCGCCCGAAAAATTACATTATTATCAAACTATATTTAATCTCGATGACGAGATGAAAGAAATTTTAAATAATAAGAGTATGATTGTAGAAGAAAACTTGGTACAATATAGAGAGGTATTGCACAAATTTTTTCACATTGTTCAAGAACTGGTAGCAACAACAACTACTGCTGCTACTACTACTAAGAAACGGTGTGGTGCGGAGGAGGAGAATGTTGAGATAATATCTACCCTCCGAAATTTGACTGCGTAATGCAAGACCTTTATTACGTAATTTAAAACAAAATCCCGACATTCAATGGGATGCCAATGGTTAATATATATATGGTAAATCAATTCCTGGTGCTAATATAGTAGATTGAATATCTGATTTTGTTAGGTGTCATAAGAAAAATATTCCACCCACCGGTTGGGGACCATTTGCCGTACTATTAGCAAAATCCAATATATCCTTAAAGTATATTGGTAACCCTCAAAGAATAGAGTATATTCGAAAACTGACAGTTCCTGCTCCCCTAAAAGCAGAGGAGGAAGAGGAGCCGGAGCCATCATGTAAACGTAAAAAAGCTGTCAATTGGCGCAACTATAAACTATGAAGAAGTTAGCTAATATTTACTATAACCCTTCACACCCTTCCTCGTTTTCAACAGCTCAAGCATTATGGAAACCTATAAAGAAATTTATACCTTCACAGCAAGTGGAAAAGTGGTTGAAAGAGCAACCGACGTATACACTACATAAACCAGCACGTAGTCGGTTTCAACGGAATCGTTATCTTGTGTTTAATATTGACGATCAATGGCAAGCTGATTTGAACGATATGCAAAGTCTACAAAAATATAATGATGGGTACCGGTATGTTTTAGCAGTGATTGATATATTTAGCCGCTATGCATGGGCCGTGCCTGTGCGTACAAAAAGATGTGATCAAATTAAAGAGGCATTTAAGAATATATTGGATCTACCCGGCGTAAACCTCTGCGGCTACAAACAGATAAAGGCACAGAATTTATTAACAGACCATTCCAGGCGTACTTTCACTTTCTCACAACCGACTAGTTAAGGGAAATAATTCTAGGCCACGCGCAGCACACAAATTACCACCAGCCCTAGTGAACCAAGATACATTTCAACAAGTGTGGAATAGACTGGTGAAACAAGAATCAGTACTAGTGTTAAAGCAAAATATATAAAGCAAGGGGATACTATGCGAATTACTAAGGCAAAACGACATTTTGCAAAAGGCTACAAAGAAAATTGGACTCTGGAAATATTTCATATAAGACAAATACAATATAGCGAAAAGAAATTAGTTTATTTAATAGAGGACTTAAATGGTGATGTGATTAATGGTACATTTTACGAACAGGAAATACAAGCTGTGCCACTACCCAAAGTTTACGAACTAGACGATATTTTAGAAGCTTGTTCGGTGGCGGGGTAAACGAATACTTGTTCGGTGGCGGGGTTATCCTGCTTCATTTAATTCATGTGTCCTATTTAACGAACGGCTATTTAGAATTCCTGTATTCTTTTTAACGAACGGCTAGCAACATTTAAAAGACATAGGGAATGGAAAGTTCCAGCACATCAACATACAGATTCTGGTTTTTATTTTGTTAGATTACCCGATATTGTAAGATGTGCATTTTGTAATTTAGAATTAGATAATTGTCAATCTTATATTATTCCATTAAAAGAGCAATAGCGGTGGAGTTCATACTGTCTGCTGTTAAGAGGTAACGTAGATTTGTAGTTATAAAATGGAAATAAGACCTTTTCCTGTGCCTGGAAAAGGATGGTAATAGAATATTATAAAATAGTGTTATATTTCTGTATATAGTCGAAAAAATGAATGATCCTTATTTGCAATATTATTCACATGAAGCAGTTAGTGGTTTTAATGTATATGTAGGTGCATCATACCAACGTAAGGTATTGGTAGTTTTCTAGGTGGATTATGTCGTACTGTATTTCCATTATTAAAACAAGGTGCAAAAACTGTTGGTAAAGAACTGTTACGTGGTGATATTAATGTAGCCGAAGACGTACTAAATAGTAATAGACCCGTTGAAGAAGCAGTAAAGGTGCACCGGCAGTAAGCAAAAAGTAATTTAAAAAATAAAGCTCAAAATAAAATAGATCAAATGTTGGCGGGAGGAGGAAAACGTAAAAATAATCAAACAGGTGGTGTGAGCAAAAAGAGGCCGAAGAGGAGAGATATTTTCAATTAATTATGCAACAGCGTACTAGTTTTTACCTCACACTGCCCAGTAACAGTTCTATGGAATATTTCCAGCAAAATACTCTAGCATGTTATACTACCAAACTATATCAGCCTCTCGTGCTGGAGAAAGTTGTGTGTGAAACAGCTATTGTCGAAGTACTTTATACAGGGTCATTTCAAAATGTTTCCAAATATACTATTAATATTTATTACAGGGACTCGGATAAGGAAGCTGGAACGTAACTAAAACAATGCCCGGACATTATTATCACATTGACGATATTCTATCTCAAATTAACGATAAAAGCGATAAATTTACAATTAAAAATTAAAGCTTCGGTAAAACTGATTGAAGCTAGTAGAGTAAGAAAAGATGACGAGAGTGTAAAAGAAGTACGCCTATCAAGCGAATTAGCCAAAATACTAGGTTTTGATCGTATACAGCAAGACAATATTGCACTTGTCCATCATGCACGTTATCCACCCGATCTTCAGAAACTGCTACCCGTACACATGTATATTTATAGTGATATTGTAGAGCCTCAACTCGTAGGTGATACTGTTGATCCACTACTGCGTATTATAAATACAGATATTAAAGAGTATGGTGCTAGTAATGTGCGTATTTTTGAAAATCCTCATTATGTCTCCGTATAACGTAAACAGTTTGATCTAATTATTATTGATTTAAGAGATATTGATTTATTGATTAATGTGGGTATTAATAGCAGAAAAGCAAAAAAGATGCAGTGTAAGTGTACGAAATCAAAATAAGATCTATTTGCTGGTCTACCCGCTCAAAGGAGTATTATTGATAATAAAACAGTACTATATAAACCTGTGCCGTCAATATCTGATAAAGCACCCATAGAGTTTATAGTCCCCGGCTACGGCGATGATTATATTGATTTACCACATACAATGGTAAATATTAGAGTAAAAATTACTAAACCTGATGGTTCTGATTTAACAACTGCTGATAAGAAAATTGGCCCTCTAAATGATTTTCTCAGCGCTATGTTCAGCGAAGTACAAATATATCTGAATAATCAACTAATTTCCTATTCCTCGTATACATATCCATTTCGATCGTATATTGAAAACTGCTGATTTATAATGCAAATGCTAAACAATCCATCTTCAGAGCGCCGGTCGTATGGACAGTGTGGCCGATAATAATAATCAGGATTTTAAACAACGCTCACTTCTCACAGCGTTAAGTCAGCCCTTTGAATTACTGGGCTGTATTTACGGTGATATTTTCAATCAGGAGAAATTTCTATTGAGTGGTGTACAGTTGCGTATTAAGCTGATTTCAGCCAAACCCGTATTTTGTCTAATGGGCGAGACTGGAGCTGAGGGAAAGGTTGTATTTACAGATGAAACACTGTTTGTGAAAAAGATTGATGTGTCGCCCACGGTGAAAATAGCACAAAATAAAGTATTACAAAATCCTAAATTTAGAGTAAAATACCCGATAACAAAGGTGCAGAAGAAGACAGAGACTTTACTGCAGGGCATTTTGAACACCACTCTTCCAGATTTGTTTCCCGGCATACTGCCTAAGCGTATTATTATTGAGTTTGATACTAATACAGCTTTCAATGGTACTTATCACACAAATCCTTTTAATTTTAGGCATTTCAGTATATCATTCTTTACATTGTATGTTGACGGAACTCCTGTTCCATGTAGACCACTACAGCAAGATTTTGATAATAAGCTATATATACAAGCATATTCTACGATATTTACAGGTTCTGATATTTATTATTCTAATCAAGATAATGATATTTCACTTGCCGAATATTCTAATGGTTATACTCTTCTGGAGTTTGATTTAACTCCGGATTCTAGTGCTAGTGCTGCATTTCCTACTTACCCCCAGCGACAGGGAAGTGTACGATTAGAGGTTCATTTTAAACAAGAACTGCCCTCTACTGTAACAGCAATTATTTATGGTGAATTCTCCTCAGAACTAGAAATTGATTTCCAGAGAAAAATATATATATTAATTAAAAATATTAAATACCCTTGAACTTTATGAGGCATTACAATAGAATTTGCCTAAAAATCACTTTATAGGTGTATGTGCTGTAGATCAACTACCTCCGTTTATTCATACACTTTCTGCAGCCATTGTTATAAATACTGATCCTAGTAATAAGCCCGGTGAATATATCAAATATGCGTGTGGGTGAATATTTTGATAGCTATGACCTTCCACCTTATATACCATATCATATAAGGTCTTTAAAATGAAACTGTTAATTTTATACGTCGAATAATAGACGTATTCAAGATAATTTATCTCAATTCTGTGGACACTATTGTTTTCTCAATTTAGCATGTCTTGCATCTGGCTATTCACTACAGGACTTCTTAAATATATTCTCAACAGGCAACACTAATGTTAGCGATATTATGCTTTATTCTATTATGAGAATGGTCGCTGGCGCGAGATTAGGTTCTCCGTAAACCTTATGTGTGTGTTGGTCGTGAGATGAGTTCAGGTAGCAGTATAAACAAAAGATTAGTATGATTAGTTAATAGCTGTTTTTTTAATTGCTTGTAGTCTTTTGTGTGAGGTATAGTATAATAAAAAGGAATATTAAAAAACACTATTCTTATTATTTTTTATGAAATGGTTATATAATAAGTTCCTTATGCTCTGCTATCGTAGGCTTGTGTACTATGTTAGCTTAAATCGAGCTCGTAGTCTTTAGCAAATATGCCACGAGTTGGGGGGAAATAGTCTGCTATGACCTCCTATACCACGTTCTGTAGGTTAGGTGTGCTATGTTTTTTTTTACCAGATATGTCCCGGGTGCTGGGGGAAATAGAGCACTAGTCTACTATGCCCTCCTATTACATGTTCTCTAGGTTAGCTCGAGCACGCGGCTCAGGGTTTTATAATATGGCCCGTAGTCTTTTAAGATCTGGATTAAATTCTAATTAAATCCAAAACAAGGCCAAGTGGCGCCACCCTACTTAGATTTAACAGTGTGTTTGGTAAACGGCATATTAAGATTTTGTTTTCACATTTATTATAAGGGCGTTAAATACTACATGTGGAAAAATTGGTGACCTCGAGGTCAAAGGTTAAATCTGAAGTCAGTTTGCTAACTTTGCCCCACGTGGTCGTAGAATAATGAAACTTACAATACAATTTATTTTAGTACCAGGAATGTCAAATATGAAAACAACTGCTCTCTACCACTACCCTTTCCAAATTATGACGTTTCGAATTTTTGAATTTTAGACGTAGAATTAAGAAACACGCAAATTATACGTTATTCGGGTATAACGAATGAAAATAAGCTTCATACCCCTTCATATTATATCTGTGCTATGTTCAATATTGGGTTGAAAAATGTGCTCCGATTACTTATACATAAAGGGTTAGGTAGTTTTGAGAGACAAGCTAATTCAGAAAGACTTTGACAGTGGGCTTCATAGTGATTGACATTGCGACTTTACAATTTTGAATATTTTAATTCATGTAAACTTTCCTGAGCATTTGAAACAATTAAAAATGTGTATGATATTACTATTTTAAGCTATGTGTGATTACACTGTTGTGTAATACTTACCTTCGAAATTTTGGCGCCTTCTACTGCCTTCATTTCGATTAAACTTTATTAATGAACTTATTCAATGTTTTGTATTTGAACCAATAAACAAATACATATATTTCTTTTTACCTTTTTGTTTTTTATTCAAGGATTTTCTAAATAAAATATTTGGTTATGCTAAATACTAAATACTTTATTTATATTTTTCTTTACATTTGATAATATTATTTATAAGATGGTTTATCTCATCTTCTATCATCACAAAGATCTCATCATTTTTTCAAGATTTATAGTATGAAAAGAAGGCATTACATTTTTCCCTCGTACACTGAAGTAAATAAAAACTACATAATAATCAACAAAGTATGGGATTATCATATTGAATTTGTGTTTTATTCATTCGATATAATTTACAATTGCGTTTCAAAAATTTTACAATTGCTTTGGTAGGTTCAATTCCGAAGCTATGAAAATATTAACCCCGTTCATGTTTATCGATATGTATTGCAGTTCAATGACTTCCAGGAGGATATGACGGACTGAAATTGATAATAGGCGCCGCCGGATATTCGATTTGTTTTGGTAATGTGTTCACAGAATATATTCCAGTCAGTGTAGTTTAACCTGCACAGTCCTGAAGCACATCTTTTAAAATTTCTTCACTCCTCATCGAAATCGTTTTCACTATACTTTTATTTCTGAAAGAATAGATCCGGGTGGAAACTGCAGAGGAAAGGAACTATGGTTTGGCAGGTGGAGAGAGTGTCGGGCGCTTACGATGTTGCCCACTTTTCTCCCTAACTGCACGCGCTCTTTCTGCTCTCTGTGTGTGTGTCCCCTCTGTTGTTTGCGACTGTGGAGAAATGATCATTCTTTTCAATCGTGTTTACCAGACAGATGATTTGTGTGCTTTTATTTTTCAGTGGTTAGGGATTTGAGGCTTGTGGCCAGAAAAAGATAATGAAAATTCCAAATTTCACAAAAAGTGCGATACAGTTTAGCTTAATATGTACATTTTAAGAAAATTTTATATTTGTTCCACTGTAGTGCTCTTGGGCGTTCATAATCAATTATGAACTAATTAACAACATTTTAGTTTTAATAACTTAAATCATGAGTTATTGCATCTTAAGAAATGTCATAGCGAGAAGTTATAACTGTTCAGCACCCGGAAATTAAGCGAAAATTGGTGCTATTTTAAATTTTTAAAGAGGAAGCAGTTTTTAATGAAGATAAATTTATGCCTGCAATTTTTCTCTTTGGTTGACACTCAAACCATCTTAAAAAAAGGGAGAGGTCTTTAGATCTCGGTAAGATTTGTCTCGAATTGTGACTGATAAAATATGATCACCATACCTATAATAGAGCTTATGTCTACTCTCGTCTTAGCTGCTCTTTATCTCTGAATTTTTGTTCGCCGATGTATTTTATAGGTCAGACCTGTGATGGACGTTGACCGTAGATACCAAAACAGTTACACTTCAATTCATTGTCTTCTTTTGGAGCGAGGTATTGGCTCTAGATGTAATTGAATATATGATTCAGCATTTGATAAGTGAAACTAAGTGAGAATTTGAAGTTATTTATAGCCTTTTTGCTAGTTTGGCTCAGGCAAGATAGGACAGAGTATAGGATGTTTGAAGGAAGTAGGACAACGCAT
>JAGDQP010033760.1:0-20502 GCA_022664845.1 Lepisma saccharinum | reverse complement strand
TAAGCATCTGTATATAGGCCTACTATTAACTAAGCAACTCAAAAAATAGTAAAACATGGGTTTTACAAGTTGATCACTTATATTTTAAGTCTTTCGCTCTTTGTTAAATTTAGTCTGTGCGCACCAAGATGGCAGACTAACGTTATGTTCGGATTTTGGTTACTCCATTTTGGCCTATCATCTAATTCTAATATCCTTAGTTGAATCAATAACATCACGTCTGACAACCTGTAGTAAGTTCTTAGGACAATTGTGCATTTATTGTAAGTGAATTCAGTCTCTGTAAAAAGTCATGTCAAACAAGAACTCGGTAACTTCGCAAACTTCTAGTTTCCTGCATCCCACTCTTTTCCTTTCTCATTGACCACGCATTGGCGAAACGTTGCCACTCTCATAAGAAGATTCCTTTTGCAGACTATCTATCAAAAAAAAAAAAAGATAATCCGTATGTCACAAATCTTTACTATAACTAAAAGAGAATAGCAACGAACTTATATATATAGTTCGCAGTTTAGTAAACAAACAAACAAACAAAGTTCTATAAACATTGCTTACCGGGACCTAATATCCCGCTTATTTACGGGTGATTTGAGAGTTAACCAAGAGAAATGTTTTGTTCAGGCCATCAATTTAGCTTAGAAGTTGCGTTTTATTTAAAACTTCCTCGACTTTGAATATTATTAAAAAAAGAAAATAGTAATAACTTCAGAACTTAAAAATGTGTTCCCCAGTTGGTGTTAAGCCGAAGTGTAGACTTACCAACAATAATGTATGATTAATTATCACTAAGCTACTACTAATTAATTAATTGATCACTCATTTATTAATTACGAACGCTGAAGAGCAGGACAGTAGAACAAATATAAAATTTACTTCAAATGTTCGTATCAAATGGAATTGTATCGTCCTTTTTTTTTTTTATAAAATTCGGGAATTTCAGTCTCTTTTTCGGCACACCGGGACACAACCCTAAAATTAGGGACGTATGTTCACCGTATCTATATTACATTCTGTTTGGAAAGCCGGAGGGAAAGAGACCATTGGGAAGACCAAGATGTCTTTCCACCTTTTTTTTAAAGAAAGTAAATGGTATAAGAAAAGACATATTTGAATTTCTGGATGATTTCTGGATGTATGTTTCATAGTCTTTATGGATCAGTCTATAGTAGAGGCTGATATAAATGGGAGAGTGTCAACAGAAGTAAATGATTATCAGCAGGGTGAAAGCATGAGGTGAAAATTCACAGAAAAAAATAAATTTCTACGTTTATTCATCGTCAAATCAATCTCCAACACATTTATATGATTGTTGAAAGACAACAGGAAATAGTTTGGCATTGATAGCTTGACTAGTATATAACTTACAGTCATATTTTTAAACTACAATGTAACATATTAAATAAAAATTATCAAAAGGAAACTACGAAATTGTCACAAGACTCCTTCTCATATAAAACATCATAGACAAAAGTATTAGGCCTAAATTAATATTATCGACATTCATGTAAATGAAGCTTCCAGTCTCCATCGAGACGGGGTTTCGAGAGGCAAGTATCGGTGTCATTTCGAGTTGAGGGATAAATCTCGATCTTGGTCTCATCTCGATTCCTAAACCTTAGTCTCAGTCTCGGTCTTGATCTTGGTCTCGGTATCATGCCTACTTGCAATCGCAAGTCCCTCGGATCATTACCAACGACCAACCTGAGTGAGGTTTTTCCTCACCCATATCAGTAAATTTCGGGGTGGTACCTAGTAACTGTCCCTTAGACCCTGGCCGACTATCATCCAACATCTTCTTCTCCACCTTATCCTGGCCTAAGCCAGAGTTGCGTAAAGGTCATAAGTAAATTGAATCTCAATTGAATTATTGAATATTTTGAAACGAAATGGTACATTTAAAACTTCCAAATGAACTGTTTCCCCCACTTTTTACGTTGGTATCACTGGCTGCAACTTCTCAATTGAAAACGCTAGTTACACGTAGAAAAAAAAAAGACGCTCATGTACGATCCACACACACACACACACAAAGAACTTTGAATGTGAAATGCACACAATAGCATTTTTTGTATTTCACATAATGGTGTTAAAAAAATCATTATCAGTCACGTGTTTCCTAATTAGTCTTGTAAGTTTAAGTGCAGTTCAACATACATTGTGTGTCCTTTTTATCTTGAAATGAAAAATATACGACAAAGCATGTTTTTTCCATCACACATTGGAAGTAAATGAACGAAACACACTTATCAACGTAATTATGTTCTAACAGGTGCGTTACTCTGCATAACGCATGTGTAGGTCTATCAGGAAAAAGGTGGGGCGAGTGCATACAAAACAAGCAGCAGGGGGTAAAAGGAACTACTTTGTTGTTCTTGATTGTTTAAATAGGCACCATCATGTTATAAAAAAAAAAGAAGTAAAAAAAAAAGATGAAAGACCAAAAGAGACCGGTCATATGGGTAGATAGCTTTTGTATGTCGCTTTTTGCAAAGTAAATACATTACACCGGAAATCTAGAGTGCGTCAATGAATTAAATAAAGAAAAAAAGATTGTAATTAGTAGCTTTACCAGTTTCTGATGGAAGAACTTTTACATGTAAATAGCTCATAATTACCCTTTACGATAACAAACGTAAGTCACAATAATGCATTTGTCAAATTATATTGTATTAAATGACATTGTTAAATGGTTTTCTAGATATAGCCATTGTTTTTTTCTTTTCTTTTTTGTTCTAAACAAAAATCGAGGTTTAACATTTTTGCAGACAACAAAAGATTTCGTTGTTCAGCCGTTAGAATACATATTTAGTTTAGGTTTTATTTAGTACAGATGTACTTCCAGAAGTATTTAAATGAACAGTAATAAAAAAAACTGTAGTTTAGGATTACTATACTTCAAAAGTGAAAATCAGGAATGCTACTAATTTTTGAAAATCTTTGAAATTTGCAAAATAAATAAAAAACTTTAATTAGCTTCGTTGCGTTGAAAATAACAACTTTGTGTGTTACACTCAGCACCTAAGTAATCACACTGACGGCTACTGAGACGAATTACTAAAATTGCAGAATAGTCCTTGATCGAAGGACGAACGGAAACACATGGCCATTGTTGCGCAAAAGGGGAGGAAAGTTGAAAAAATCTTCCATAAATAATACAAAAAAAATTCCACCTCATAATCAAACACTTCCCATTGGTGCGTGTCCGGTTTTATTAAACAAAATATAGATCTACTTTTTTCTTCATATTGTTGTAGTCAGCGGCAAATTACCCCCCCCCCCAAAAAAAAAAGAGCAGTAGTTAAAATAACACTGGAGCAAGAGACAGATGGAATCAAAGAGCAATACCAACAGCAATAACAACTGAGCATCAAAATGCTTTATCGCTGGTCCAATATAAAGATAGCTGAATCGTGATCTTGACAAAATCCATTTTCTATATACTACACGAAAAAATAAATAGTTTTAACTAAGTCAAGATTTTGCTAGGTTAATGACCAAAAGGGTTGCAGGTAGCCCATTGGTTGTTTACCACAACCCTTTCGAGACATTAAAGTACCTAATATTGTAGGTTAATGGTAACCCATAGAAAACGTTTAACAGAAATCTGGTTAAAAACAACCAACCCGTGGGTAGTATGTTACCTAAAAGTTGGGTATATGAAGAAATAAACAACTCACACGGTTAATTTAAACAATATGATTGACCCAATGCTCGGTTATGTGAACCATTTAATGTGCAGGTAAATTTAACCTTCGAAGAATTAGTTATTTTTTTAACCTTGATGAGGGTTAGCCGAACCCAGTCTCGTCTATATACGAGATGGCAGCCATTGATCTCTGAGGGACTTACATGGAAGTTTCGTACCAACGCCAAAACTTTATAAGGTGAAGCTTAGGAGGTAACCTAGCAACCCTAAATTGAGATATGTAGTATATAAATTATTAATATTCTGTCAATGAGGAAGTATAATATGCAACATTGAGATTCCTCTAATGAATATAACAGTAGCGCAACTCTTACGAAATACACACATTATCGACTGTAAGCTTCAGATGTTCCGTGAAGCAGATCCAGATGGTCGAGCTGGCTAGTGCGGTAGTTTGTCGACTCAAGGATTACGGGTTCGAATCCCGCCTCTGGCATGGACGTGATTTTAACTGTGCTGTCCGTAGTTAGGAAAAAATAGTAATATTAGTTGAAAGAGTTCATTCAGTTGGGTGGCGCATTTGGTTAGAGTGCGTTTCGCTTTAAAAAGTTGAGTAGTTGTTAGCGATTCGGTCTGCCACGTATGAGGTACCTGGTTCGATCCCAGTCCAGTGCGCATTATCTTTTCTCTTTCTTTCTCTGCAGAGATAACTATAATTAAGCTACATGTAGTGTAAATTATAACAATAACTTGCTTCTAGGCGAATTTACCACGAAAACTTTTACAATCTTCGTTGGGACGGGTTAACGAACTGAATATAGGGAACCCTTCAAAATAACTTATTAGGAGGGTTAGATCAACCACTGAATCTAACCTTTTTGGCTGGTTTGCTATAACCTTGTACTTATTAGGCTCTATTTTTATCGACTCACTTTGTTACATTAACCCATTTTTCGGTTGCTAGTAACCTTTTATTTCCTTCTGTGTAAAAGTTCTATTTTTACTTCTTTTCATTTGTCGTTCTCATAAATTCAAAAGAATATAATCGTGTGAAAAGAAACGAAATGGTATTTTTCCCGTCCTTTCTTCTTCGTTAAAAACCGAAACATTTATATGCATCTCGAGAATTAGTTTCGAGACACCAGGACGCAGATCTCGTTTCCGGTACCGGCCTGAATTTTCCGGGACGAATAACAATCCTACTATATAGTTACTTAATTAAAAGCCAAGAACTAATTAAAAATTGTAAACAGATTTCTTTACTAAATAACATGGAATCTATCCGCTACTGTTTTGATAGTCGAGAAGTTTAGGTTAGATAAAGTGGTCTATTTATTAACGGCTTATATAAAGTAAATAAAATCTAACCTTTTGGATTTACTGGCTAGCAAATGAAGTAAACTAACCTAGTTTTACAGTACCTAATCTTCCCGACGACCAAAATAAGAGTGGTCAGATTTGAGGATAGGTCCAGTAACGTTTCAAAACATTTACAAAAAAACTCACTCAAAAAAGGGAAATCTGGAAAAACTTCAATCAGGATGGGGATTCTGCACTGTTAAAAATTTTCAAAAACATTCTGGAATTTTGAATTTTATTTATGGCTTTTAGGCATCTAAGGCTCAGGCCGGGATAGGGGAGAAGAAAGGGTTCGGGAAGGTGACGGTCAGAATCAACGTTGAAGGTGGCATCCCAGCATTTATCTGATGTGACAGGAAAAACCCTGGAGAAAACCTCAGTCAAGATGGTCGGTCAGGGACATGTTATAGTGTACATTTCTAGAGATATGCTATGGAGAAAACGGTAGTGTACAATTTCCTGGCGGGAGAGAATGCATCATAGATTATCAGATGTCAGGGCAGGGCGGCCAGTAACGAACAAAAAAAAAAAAAAAGTGGAAATTGTTGAAAAATATCGTCGAATTGTGTCTGACTGTGGGAATCGTAGTAGACCAAGTATACATTCATTGAGAAACAGTTGGGAAAAGTTAGGACTGAAGTTGTTGGAATACGCAAGGTGTGTGCGAAAATTGTCCCACAGTTCCCGCTCACCCATGCAGCATCTGTCTTTGCGGGAGTTTTTAACCAAGAAACAAATAAGTGTATTAGAACAGCCTCCGTACTCACCTGATCTGACCACCAATGATAAGAGAAATATTAAAAAGAAGACATTTTTATGACATTCAGTACATTTAAAGGGGAATACGACAACAGCTCTGATGACTATTCCAGAATCCACAAAATTGGTTTGAGGGATGGACTAGG
Organism: Lepisma saccharinum; assembly: GCA_022664845.1. Classification (NCBI taxonomy): domain Eukaryota; kingdom Metazoa; phylum Arthropoda; class Insecta; order Zygentoma; family Lepismatidae; genus Lepisma; species Lepisma saccharinum. The sequence continues at coordinate 14,592 of JAGDQP010033760.1, read as the reverse complement.
CGCCGTTCATGCATAGCTTCCCAAGGGTAGTAAACTTCGAAGGTGACTGTAGTGATATTCAGCAATAAGGTATGTAGCACTTTTTCTAGACCGTGTTCGCAAACTTGTCAAACCTCTTATCTTTGTAACTGCTGTGGAGAAGATAATTTATAGATGTTACTTGGTTAAAAAAAAACAAAAAAAAAAACAGCAGACATAGATCACTTCTCAACAATAAAAAGCAGCCAAATGATATCATCTTGTGTATATAACTCTGTTTTAAGAAAAAGTGAATTTATCAGTCTTTCTTTATGGTACCCAATTATTAACAGGCCTCACTGCCTATTCTCTGTGGGTTTTTTTTTCTTTCATTCATATTTTAAAAGGGCAATGAACAAATGACAACAATGACATTTTGGAAAGGGAGCCCAAATATCTTTCAAATATAAACTTTTGAATATCTTTCAAATGAGCTAACGCGCAATTTGAATAACTTAGTTATAGATGATACATATGAAAGCCTGATGTGTGATATCCACCATTACGGCCATTCAAATTTCTCAGCTAAAATAAACAATTTAAAACTCTCAAGTATTTATTTGATATACATTCATGACCATAGAGTGGTGGCCGACCGACTTCCACATTTGCGAAGCATGTATTTCATGGGCCGACCGGGTAGCCGTGCTGTATAAGGCGTATGCACAACGTCTCGAAGGTCCCTGGTTCGAGTCCAGGCAGGGACATGTGTGTCTTTTAATTCAAACGTGACGCATAATTGTGACGGGCCGAAGTCAACAGTTACTAGACTGGCCCAAAATAAAGTTTACAAAAGTTTTTTGTATTTCGTGAAACGGAAAAGGGAAAGAAAAGAACGATGCCCGTCTTCACTACAAGGTCATTTATTTCCATACTGTTATTTGAAAGCTTCATTAAAGTAAGTGAATGTAAAGCGTTGACAAGCGTAAAGATGGACACCACTGGCTCATAAGTGGCGAGGCTGATTTCCATTTGGACAGGCAGTGAACAAACATAATATGCAGTAATGTGCACAAGGCAAAGTGTATTTTCTTACAGAGTAACCGAGTGTAATAATATTTTAAGAATAGCATTACTTGTGGCACTAATAGAACTTGCTTTCTTGCTTTTTTTTTGTTCGACCTAACCATTTTTCTATTTTCGTTTCTGATTTGCTAAACTGGGTTTCTTCCAGGAAACTAATATAGTTTAGATTTGTTTGAAAATTCAAGTCCGTAATGTGTTCTGTAAATGTGTAGTAAATAACATCTCTCTATCTCTTTTTAACTACATATTTTATTCAGTCAATGAATTTATTCATGGGCTTTAGGTATCTCAGACTCTGGCCGCGATAGGATGGAGGGAGTATGTTGGATCCACCAGAGCCTAGCTGTTAAGCACCCCTGCATTTGGTTTTTGTAACTAAGGGAAAAGCTGGAAAAACCCCTGTAAGAATAGGCGGGATCATTTCTTGTAACTTTCGATTGCTAAATCAATGCTCAACCACCTGAATTACGGCCGCTTCATCCCACACATTTTAACAAAATATTTTTGTTCGTCATATATTGTACAAAATAGACTAATGACTGTAAGCTAAAATATTAGTAAACAGTAACGAAATAAGTACACTGTGTCTTGGTCATAAATGAATAATAACATCTTTTAATAATTAATTTAAATTTTCTAATAATTAGTGACAAATAAAAATTATTTACGAAAAGGAAATAGATGTTTAAAGTGCATGAAATTAATCAAGATTACAGTAGTATACTTATTTAGAAAAAATAAACTTTGTTAAACATACTATTTTTGAACAAACTAACGGCTTCGTCTCGTCTAGATTCTGTACGCCGTTTCTAATATTTACAAACATTGTAATCCCAGCCGGGATTCGAACTCAGAATCCCGCGGACGCTGATCGAACGTCTCAAACCACACACCCACCGTGGCCGACTATTAGTTCCTGTGTTATAGCAACTAGTTTATTACATAGACTAGTATTTCTCAATCCTCTTTTTATACTGCGAACCCCTTTTACCATTGTCTTCTAGCCGACATCCCACATAAATAAGTTTCTGTTCTACATAATAATAAGCGTTTTCGTGTAACTTTGCATGAAAATACACGGCTACAACTTACACACACATAGATACATTACATTAAAAAGACAACATTTAGGGCATTCATGGTTACATAACTTCTGACGTAGACCTACAATTTTCTTCGTACTAGATGTTGGTGGGTGGCTGGGTAACTTCAGGTTAGGCTAAGTAAAATTGCAACCTTTTACGAAAACTTTGTACTGCAGCGAGCGAGTGTTGGAGCCCTCCAAAGGAGCTGCTAAGTGCAGTTCGTTTGAGGTCCAGTTCGTAGGAAATTAGTTATTGGATAAGATCATTTCAGACGAACTTGTTCATCTAATTAGCAAACGAGAACGAGCCCCTATAGCAGAACAATTGCCTTGATTTGCTGTTCGATAATACTGTAAATACTCTAATTGTTATCGAAAATCTAATAGTCTAAACAGATTTCTTACCTTTAATAATTACAAAATATTAATCAAAATAAAACATCCTTAAATTCATTAGTTTTTATCTACGATTTCCTAGTTAAATTATATATTTTTTTACCTTGTTAAGTTACCCCCTTTGAACACATCCCGCGACTCCCAGGTTGAGAAACTCTGACAAATTCATCAAGTGCACCCTTTAGTGTATGCAACCCAAACTGCATAACTCTTGTGTTGGATTACATAACAGGAAGGATAGCCCGAGCTTAACATTTTCGGAACAGATACAGTATAGTATAGTCTACGGTCTTCACTTGGTAAAAAAAAGTGAAAATTAGTTCAATGATATGATTTTGTTTTGCTGAAAACAGACCGAATGATTCACAAAATTTAAACTTCATATACTCAAAACTATGGATTTTAGTGTGTTACAGAGAATATCTATCAGGAATTCGTTTGAGTATTTTTCTAAAAACATAAACTGAGCGGAATCAACAATTATGACACGTACATTGTACCCTGGAGAAAGTCATAGTAGAGAACGTTGTAAAGGGTGGAAGGAAAGTCATCGGATTTTTATGAATGGAAGGTAGAACAGCTTTGGGCATTCTGTGGAACGAAGCAGGGATGGACAACAATACAGCGTGTCCCTGAGATAATGTCTCAAACTTCGGGAGGCGATTATTCATTTAAGAACGAAAAAAAAAAAATCATTTGAAGAAATGTCGAAATATGCCTAACTTCGAAGTTACAGGCGCTCAATGTTAAGGAGGCTTCGTTACAAATATCATCATAGATCTATCTCTAAAAGTAATGAAGTATGCCGTGTTGGCTAAGCAAAACACATTCGAAAAGCACTATTTAAGCTAAGATTGGCACATGCAGCTTATAGGTGATTTCTATGCTTGCCTTATTATACCATTTAATTTTTTCACGACAAATTTCTTACGTTGCAAAACCTATCTATGCAGAAATCCACGAAATACTTTACGTTTGTGAAAATTGTAGCACGGCCATAGCATGAGCATAAATTACATGTGTTTGACGATAAGGTTTTGAGAAAGTATTCGATTGCACAAAAGGCAAAAAATAAAATGAATTTCTAGTAAAGTTCTCAATACCACCAAAACGTAGCCAAATGCCTACACTTTCTAAAATTAAGATTGTTCTGATCCATTATGTTCAGTGTTGCGGACGAGACAAGATTTAGGCTGTCTCGTCTCGAAAATATATTGTCTAGAGAGTGTCTCGTCTCGAAAAGATGTATATTTTGCATTACGAGAGCTCTGTTTCGTCTCGTTTTCTATAGTCATTTCACTAAAGTCGCCACGGCGTAAGAAACGGTGTGCAATCGCGGACAAGCAGCACCAGACGTCCCTATACCATTGGTTGCTGGCAGCGTAACACAATAGATAGCATCCCCGCTGAACCCCGCTTCATCTCTTCTAGGCGGAACCACACCGGTTCTTATCTTGTGGCCACTATAATTATGTTTTGTAAAAACATATATATAATCCTGACAAAGTTCGAAATTTTGTGAGTTTCTTTCTTTTTCTTAGTTCAAAGTTAGTATTAATTGGTGGTGCATCCGAATTTTATTTCATTCTAGAAAAAACACTTTGTCTTTCGAACCCCACGACTTACTTTGTATGGCTACTGAAAATGAAAATATGAAATGTTACAATATAACGCTATCCCTAAATTTGCAATTTCTATGCTTTTTGTACCAAACGAATGACATCATTTTTTGTTTTTATCTAGGGGAAAGTCTGACAAAACGGAGAGGTCGCCTAGAATGATTACTATTGATTTAAATGACTACCCCATTTTACCAAACCGGATGGGCAAAACGGGGAAATAGACTGACTTTTTTTTTTTTTCGGAAAATGCAATGTCCAGGAGAAACGGAAGTAGCACTGATATATTTAACAGTATCCCTGTGTAGTAGAAGGTTGAAAGTTTCATTTGAGTCGAAAAGCATTCTGGGTAGTTGCTTAGGCCTACTATACACACTATAGTCAATTAAATCTACACCTATCCGTTTTGTCAAACTTTCCCCTTATATTAATTTCTTTTCTCGATAGCATTGTTGTAACAGTTTTTGTTTTAATACTAACCTATATTTCATGGAGATATCAAACAGCCTTGCTATACCTGCAATGCGCTAACATTCAAATATGAAAACTGAATCGAATTCTAATCGGGACGTTGCGATCCCTCAGAATCTAAAAGAAAAAACTTGTGACGGGCTTATATCATAGTTGTCCATGTAGCCCAAAAGCTTATAATTAAGACTGTAATTAGACAAAGTTGCGTAAAAGCACAGTAAATAAGAGTCAGGTTACATAGGCCTATATTAACAGTTGTTCTTGATTATCAAACATAAAACGGCCCGATTATGGCATAGACCCTAGGCATTTGAAGTTCAGGGCATATCCTATAGGATAGGATAATCTATTCTTAATCTCGAATATCGAAGGAGACAGTCATTTATGTTGTGAAACGAAATAAATTAGACTATCTGCCTTATTTAGAGGGCATTGTTCTTTTTTCCCGTTGTATTCCATTTTCTTAAAACTGTATTTCAATTTTACTCTGTATTATCTGATTAGTTAAGTGAACTCAGGTAACTTAAGGTTAGACTACCGAGCAGCCAGGGTTGGCTTAGCAATCGGGAGATCCTGGGATCGATACCAGCGGCGGACCATCCTGTCTGAGGATTTTCATGGGTTTTTCCTCAGTCATACCAGGTAAATGCTGAGTTGGTACCTCCAAAATAGGCACTGGCTGTCTACCTTCCAACATCCTCTCGCCGACCCTGAATTGCATAAGGGCCTCAAAATAAATTCAAACGCAAAACTGGGTTTGTTCCAAAAAGTTTTATAATAGTTGTCAGATTCCTTAATTAAGATAGGTTAGCTTTAGTTTGATGCAATGTTTTGATAAAGTTGGCTTAAGTAAGGTTAGATTTATTTGTCCATGCGTTTGCATCTTGCATTGGACCATAAACTGGATTTGTTCCGGAGACGTAGGCGTATCTTTAAATCTTCGGATTTCGTTTGAGTAAGTTAGATTAAGATACATAATAATTTAGTTTATGGTAAATTAGGTTGGTCTAGATAAGGTTAGATTAATCAGACCGTGTAGTACCTTAAACTTGTTCCATAGAATGTAAAAAGAAAACCGTAGAAGTTCTAAGAAAACTTTTATTACTTATTCTCATTCGATATCGTCACTTCGTTATCTTAAGAGTTAAAGAGAATGAAAAGAGATCGTTTTGGAAGGAAGGGGAGGTAAAGTTCATTTTAAGTAATTGCACTTGCTCTTCTCAAACCGTGTTAAAAAGCACTGACTACCCTCAGCGCTCAAAAAGAGAGCTAATATTATTATGATAGAGTTTCCTTATGAAAAAGCATTAGGGAAAAAAGGCTCTTGCCTACCATTTAAAGAGTCTTGAGAACGGGGTGAGGGGAAGTGGAAGAGGAGATAAAACCATGAACCGGGGAGTGAGAGAGGAGTGGGGGCTAAAAACCCATCAATTCTTCTTCTCACATCAGATTGCGCTGCCGAGGCCACTCCGTCCCTAAGTTAAGTGCGATTCAATTTGCGCTACTTTGTCTTCGGATAACACCAAAGGCACCGCAACCAATAACGAATGTTGGGCGTACTTTGGGCGGGTCGTGGTTGATACAGCTCTACGATTGGTTGTTTGTAGCACCGCCCTCTCAAGACTCATTCACATCCGTTCCTCCGGTGTTCGTTCTCTCGCTGTGTGTGTGTATGTGTGTGCGTGCTCTCTGTCTGGCTGTGTGTGTATGTGCGCGATCCATACAGACACGGTGCGGTGTAGCCGGTTGAAGCAAGGACGAAACGTGGTCGAGTTCTGCGGGCAGTTGTAGTGTGTCTTCGGCTGTGAAAAGCGGGTCATAGATTCGTTGTTAGTTTTCAAGAAACCCCCCAAAAACAAATCATGTGCTGGTGTGAATAAAGTTGAATTTTACACGGTCCAATGGTTATGGAAGACCAGGAAGAAATTAATGTGGACTCGGACAGTAGAAGCGGGACTCCAGATTCGGAGTCTCCGACCAGAGACCATTCTCCTATTCAAGACCCACCTTCAAGAAGTACCTCCGATGGAGAATCTCTACCATTTAGTATCTCTCGTCTACTTGGACGTGATTTTGACCGCAATAAGGACGGCGATAGTGCTAGTGCTGTTTTAAAATTTAGTGCTAGTAGTGCAGTGGATGAACAGAGGAGTGCCAAATCGGGAGGTTCCCCCTCCCCGCCAATAACTCACCTTATCCAGGACCCGTATTCACAGCTTTATGCTGTACCAAGAACGCTATGTTCTAATGTAGTGGTTCCTTCATTAATACCAGGGACTTTACCACCGAACTTGTCACCGTATAGTCCCCCACCGGGAGGTATCGGCACGGTTATCCGGGTGCCGGCGCACAGACCTCCCACGGTCCCGGCCGTCGGAGCGCCGTTCCCGTGGTTAGCATCCATCGACCCTTTGCAAAGGAGTGCGGCCTTCGCTTCGCATATGGTGAAAGAACGGCTAACAGGTAAGTGTCGTGTATTTAAATATTTGACTTTCTTTCTAAGTGTTGTAAAGCAGAAACATAATGTCTCATAAGCTTTAAGATCCAACGTCATGTCTAGGGTAATAATGCAAATAGTAATAGATATAAACGGGAGATTATTTGAGATATGTAATTATGTATTAGCCTAAAATATGTTTATATAAAATTAAACTACAATATATTCTTTAATGATTATGAAGAGCTTGATGTCACGGTAAGAAGCAATTAGTCTAATTAACAGACTGACGTCACAATTGGACAGATAAATAGTTTGTCGATTAAATTCACGTTTAGAACAAATACAGAAAAACATTATTTTCGAAAGGCTCCTAACAATAACTGACTGAATTGTCAGTTTACGTCTTAGACGAGCTGGTGAGCTTCTAAGGACGGGATCTACACGTTTAGGTACAATGGACTTCAAACGACACAGTTTAAGAGATACGCGACGGGACTTGAACTCGTGATCACGCACATAGAAAGCGAGCATGCTAACCTCTCCCCTAACCGGAAGTCGTCTAGAAGAAGAATCCAGAAAATTCAGAAATAATAATAGTAAGGTCATGAGATCAATGAAACTTACGGAAGTGTTTTGATTTTTTTTTAAATTTTATTTTATGGTCTTTAGGTAAGGATCAGGCCGAGATAGGGGAGGGGGAAGGATCCGGGAAGGTATCGCGCCAGGGCCTATGTTGAATGTGCCATCACGGCATTTGCCTTGTGTGACTGAGGGAAAACCCTGGAAAACCCTCAGTCAGGATGGTTGAACGCTGGGATCGAACCCACGACCTCCCAAATGCTACTCCAATGCTGTACCACTGAGCTACGGCGACTCGGTTGGGAAGTGTTTTCTCTTAATCTCACAGTTTTGAATAACACAAATATTACCGGTATGTCATGTCAGCCAATTGCTATTTTTTATCCTGAAACGTCAACATCAATAACTTCAATATTAAATCGAATAGCATTGTTTCTTTATGGCTCTTAAGTATCTTTGTGGGTCAGAATAGCAGATGTGGGTAGAAAGTGGGCCAAAGAAGCTTAGTGTTAAAGTACTATCCCGACATTGCTCTGTTGAGACTGAGGAAAACTGCGAAAATGTCAGTCAGGATGGTCAGCCAGCCTGTGGATTCGAACGCAGGACCTTCTGAATACGAAACCAACGCTCTAACAATTTAACTACGGCCGCTCAAACTCATTTTAGATGTACAAAATTATTTAATTTAACTTCATTGATTGCTAACTTGATATCTGACTCCTTTAGGCCATAAATTAGTTTGGTTCAGACATCTGAAGTTTTTATCGTACTGCAAGAGAGATGATGTTCCTGTTCATTTTCATGTGTATTCGGAAAAAAGGGGTGCGGAGAAGGTGTATCTAAAACCGCCCAGTATTCAACTTGGTAAATAAAGTATACTTAACTCCGTCAGCATTGCCCGGATCGAATTGTGAACCCAGAACTTCAAGTTTACAAGATGAGAATGCAATGAACCATTCGTCTCGATAGAAGGAGAAATAGATCATTCGATTCTGGATTTGTAATGCAAAATAAGCTTTAACCTATAATCCATGTTTGAAATTGTGTGCTTTTGAAACCTTAGAATTGCTATAGCCACTAAAATGTGTCAAAAACGCCCGTGTCAAAATCGCTGCGGTGTGTTATCGTGCCAAAGCCGCCGGTCAGGTTTCTCTTGTTTGGTTCTTCCGCAGTCCAGACTGTCAATTCCACCGCTTACCATGATTAAAAAATAATAATTAGGACATGTTTGACCACAATTTCTTATTTCTTTTCTAAAACTTTGAACGAATTCTATGAAAGAATTGCTGTTGCCCTGATCTTCGATTATACACTGTAAGAAGTAATGTGATTGGTTAATTCTTAATTGAATATATAACATTTGGCTGCAAGAAATGATCATACAAAATACACTTTTAATTATTGTAAGGTTATAAAAGATGAATTCTAAAGTTGTCTAAGCAGCTTTTGTGTAAGATCTTTGGCTTTTTCTAACTTTTAATATTAACATTTTGTTAACATCACGAAAAATAAAAAATGTCGCGCGCCATATTGAAAAATAGACTCCCATGGTACACTAAGAACATAAGATTAAAAAAAGTTTCTAACATCCATACTCTAGCAGCACAGAATATAGGGCCAATATGGGCCAACAACGGCCCATACTGATCATGCTTGGCCCGATATCCTGTGCTGCTAGGGTAGATTGAGGGAGAATTATCACATGAAACCATGCAGTTGTCACGGCGCTTTTGACACGATAAGACTCCGCGATAATTTTTACACAGCGCAAATATCACGGATTCAATGTAATATTGAAGAAGCGCAACTTATGAATTACCGTACCAAGCCATGCAAGTAGAAACAAATGTAAAACATTTTAGCCAGGGCTACCAGATAGCATTTTTCTAGAGGAATAGAACTTAGCTAATAGGAGAGGATCCGAAAAACAACAACAAAAGAATGTCGAACAAAAGTATTCTTAGCTTTTAATTATGAGTTGTTTTTTAAAATATTGTGAAATTTTACAGATTTATTGCAATAAAGTGAATTGAAAATGGCAGTTGGTTCTCAACAAATGAACTATTTTATCGATATTTGGGTAACAAACATAAACATTTACAAAGACGCATAAGTATTATTCAAACGAACTGTTAGCATAATATGTTGTATTGTAGTTCTAATCACTTTTACAAATAATGTGAAGGAAACAGTTAACGAATACAGGATACAAAATATTAACCATTGTCTAAAGATATTTAAAAAAGAAGAAACTCTGACCACTACACAGAAAATCAAAGTACACATAAAGTTCACAATATGTACCGAAAAAAGTTCACAAAATGTTCGTTTTAGCACGTTTTTAGTGCATAATAAATGAAGTTTTTGTGAAATTAATATAAACTACACCACATTTTTAGTGCATAACATATGCACTTCTGGTGTACTGATACACAATTTATGCACAAAAAGTTCATTTAAAATTGGTAAATGTACTAAAAGTGATCTCAAAATGAAGTGTAGATAATGTGAAGTACAGCAAATATGAACTTAATGTTTAGAAAATATGCACCGTGGACCAGAAGCTAATAAAAAGACACATTGAGCACACTAAAAACTCACATTTTTTTTCAGTAGGATCACATAAAGTTCATTTTAGGCCATGAGATTTTCAGTGTAGGTGTCACTAGTGGCTATTACTCATAGTTTGGGTTTGATGAATACTTTCTTGGTAAATCTGAATGATAAATCAAATATTTGTGAAAAATCTGATAAAACTAAGATTGATAATGATAACACTTTAGGCAGAGCAGAATTCAAATACCTGAACGAACACTACAAAAAGGAAGACATTTCAAAATATCTTAAAAAGAAGAAAAGGATGGCAAAAGGAATAAGAGGATCCAGCGGGACAGCTGATAACTCTGGAATAGTGGTTGTGGAAATAGTTAACACATTCTATTTTTCTTTCTCGGAAGGAGATGAGGTGATGTGATAATGAAGAATGTACACTGTTAAAAATGTTGAGATGATTCCTTGATATATTCCGTAATGCTTGCAAGAAATCTCCGAAAAGCACCGAGTAATTTCTTTTACCTTATTAGAAGGTCTCAGCTTTTTTGTCCCAGTGTGATTTATGCACATGCGCAGAAAGGTAAATGGCTTTCTTATCGTAAACATGTCCAATCCTGGCCCACCTCCATCTTAAATGTTTGCTTTTATAGACATGAAACATATTCTCAATGATTGAGGGTTCCGATTCCTAATTAATAAAGAAAAAAAGTGATTAAAACATGGCGTAAGTCGTGAGAGTAATCTTATTTATGTTTTCGGAATCTGGAAACGTATCTGTGGCCCTCAATACTGTTCGGATCCAGTGTTTCTTTTATGTCTAGCAGTTTAGTCCAGTCGGCACGACTCTGGACTTCTAACTGAGCAACCCGAGTTCAAATCTCGTTCTAGCTTGTCTTCTTTTTTTCCTCTTGTTTCCAGTATTACTGAACACTGCTTGATGGATGGATTCTTTTAGCCAAATTACTGGAAATTTCCGGACAGATATGATTGGATAGCTATATTCATAAAGAAGAAGTGGGGAGATAGTATTTTTGTTCAAAAATACATTTATCACAAACTAACACCCCTTCAAGCAGAGGAGGAAGCACAAGTAGGAATGCACATAGACTATACACCCATCGTTTCAAACTTAAAAGTACGAGGGTTATGCAATTACTTAAATCTCTTACTTGCTACTGCAATTACAAAAATAAAAGAGTAAAGTTGAATATTAGCTTTATTAATGGATATTTACCGCATTACAAGAGGTATTGCCACAGGCACCCAGACAACGGAACGTTTCACATCACTGAAAATCAAAGTACACTTAAAATGCACAATACCTCACAAAAAAAAAATCACAATATGTTCTAGCTCTACCACGTTTTTAAAATATATGAAGTTTTCGTGAGATTAATATGAACTACGCCACATTTTTAGTGCACAACATATGAACTTATGGTGTGCTGGTACGCAATTCATGCACAAAAAATTCACTTAATAGTGGAAAATGCACTAAAAGTGATCTGGATACTAAATATGTCTAAAAACGTGCTCTGGATAAAGTGAATTTTAGTGAGTATGCAAAATATGCACTAAAGGTTAGAAGGCAAAAAAAGACATATAATGAGCACACAAAAAAAATCACAATTTTTCAGCCGGGTCACATAATGTTCACATACGTTCATACAAAGCTCCTTTTTTTGTGAAGATTTGTGTGCTTTTTGTGGCAGGAGATTTTCAGTGATGGCAATATAGGACAAGATGATACATGTTTGGGTGGAGCAAGTTGGTAAGTGTAAATATGTTGGTGCTCAGTTTTGAATGTAGACTTCTGGAAACTGGATCAAACATTTCATAACCTTACACAAAGTGCTTAGTTTGGTTCAAGTACATTTAGTGGTGCAAGAGTTCTCTTGAGTTTCTTTATACGAAGTTTTACCAAATGTGTAAATGAAGACTGTTTAACATTCTCGGAAATATTTGATAGAAAAATTAGAATCATATCAATATATTTACAAGATTAAAATTATTCTTTAGTTGGTAAATACTCAAAAACATTTTGTTTCACCATCATCATCATCTAAAGGGTAAGATTATATTCTCAACTTTCTCTGCTTACACCGCCCTATCAGCAAAATTCGTCGGGCGAAAGTTGGGCCAACCGCGAAATGGTTGGAATACGGTTGGCCCTACCCCGGCCCGACGAAGCTTGCTGATAGGGCGATACATCTGTTGTGTGATCACTTGTTGTTTTAGAAGAGGAGCAGAAGGACCAATTTTAGGATGGTGAATAAAATGCTGAGCTAGCAAGAAAATCTCGGTCCCTTTCCTCATTAGTTGAAAATATCTAAATATTTGTGGTAAATATTGAAGTTCGGTTAGCTAATTGCTAATATCACCTAAGTACCGCTACAGTAATATTTAAATCTTCCCTAGAGTCCCAAGCAACATGCTTCGTTGGGCCAATGCATATTACTATGTCGACAACTTTGTTTTATGATCGGTTGGATTTCCAACAACGGCCCAACGACAAGAACACTAGATAAGCCAATTGTTGGCCTGATGTGGAAAAACTAACGAAGGGCCAACGTGACGAATAACGTGTGAACATTTTGTTGATAAATAAATACAACGCAAGGCCAACCATAAATAATACGTTAAATTAAAACGTGCATTGACCCAATGCTTGTTTCTATAACCAGAAACTAACACATGGATAATGTAATTTCGCTTCCAGTTGAGGAAAATATGGCGTTTGGACACTGATTATCTGATTCCGGTTGTAAATTTGCAGAAAAAAAAGTGGTTGTCATTACAACATTCATGCGGACGCCAGTGCTGATAGATACACGTACAAAAATGTTTTGTTTAAAAAAAACGCATAGGCTATATTTGTTACTTTTCGTTAGTTGTATGTTTATAATACGTGTGATATAAAAGTAACATGTATAAAATTTCCCCCCGTCTATGTCAACACCACATTCCATATCTGAGTTGAGGAAGTGTTTATTCGATGTATTATTTTCTTCAAGGATGCCTCCGTAGCAGAATGGATAAGAGAACTGATAACAAATCACAAATTTGCAGGTTCCAATGAAAGCTGCAGAAAAGTGAAAAAAAATTCAACTATAAACGAAGATGAGAGAGTGAAACGCATAATGGGGTAAAGACAGATTAAGTTCACGTGTTTTTTTCTCTAACACTACATACAAAAAAATACGTAATTCCGTTTATTAAAACTCTAAATTTCCATGTAGTTGACCAAAGTTTGGACATCCAACGCCCAAATAGTACGTCGTCCGAACCGTAGTAAAAAACGTTAATCTATCGTTAAGACATACAATCAGATTTCCGTTGGACCAACCAAATTTCCGTTGGGCCAACCAAATTTTGGGGTATTTTTATGAATCCCGAAAGAAGACGCATAGGACTAAAATAATTACAGAATGTAAGGCAGGGATTCTGCCAGAATGTTCAGTTTTGGGGGTGCAAGTAGAATTTTGCAGGGTCCCTAGGAATTTTAACAGTAAAAGTTTTGAAGTTGGGATCAGAGCTGAAACAGGCCACTGGGTCACCAAAAGTGACTCGGTTTCATCTCTGGATGGGATGTGTGTGTGCTCGACGATTGGAAGAGTGATACCCCCCATGTGGGGGGGGGGAGCTTTCAGAATCTTTAGTGCAAGTTAAGGTGATTCAAACTATTTATTTCTTAGGCCTATAGTCACGAATATAAACTTGTGTTTGCAGTGAATGTCCTCATTCAAGTTCAGAACACCATTTATCGTTCCTATTCCCTTGTTTACTCTACTTAGGGAATCTTTCTTGGTTTTCTGCAAGATGATGCTCACCTTTTCTTTTGTACTTCACTTTTGACCTTCATTTTAACTTCTTTAAATTTATATTGTCAGCGTTAGCTCAAGAGGGTTAAACTGGAAAATATAATATACTATATCGTTTTTTTTATAAGCCAGACATATGAATGAAAAATAGTTTAATATCAAAATTCAGTAACTGACAGTGAATATACAGAGCTCAAATTTCATCCATAAAATTCATTTACACCAGATATCAATCATGCCATAGAACGAAAAGCAAATTATTATAAGCTGTAGAAAAATGAATAAAAAAATATATACATTAAAGTGAAGAAAAAAATATAATATTATATTAAACTTTAAAGGCTTAGAAATTATAACACAATCGCAAAGAATTATTAATAATGTTTACGTACTTGATGACGCCCATCTTCAAAATGTTTAAGCCAGTGTTGCCAGGGCAAAGAAACTTTACAGTTAAAATTGTAATTCCAAATATTATACTTTCCATTAAATTGTCTCAATCCCGTCTAAATATTGCAAAGCTGTTTAATAGTTGTAACAAGATCCAAGATCTATTATAATAGCAAAAGGATGGATTGTCCATTA
>JAGDQP010033759.1:0-20503 GCA_022664845.1 Lepisma saccharinum | reverse complement strand
AATGCTCATTATTAAAATCAATGAAATTAAATTGTGAACACATTGTTTCGAACTATTATATCCATGCCATTTAATTCAAAACACCAAATCACTATTCTAACACTTTACTCCTCCCTCCTAAAAAAATTATTATACTTCAACTAGTATCAAAATTTCAGATCATAGACTGCTCGGTCTTCATCTTCCTCTAGCTCGTCAAAACAACCTTTCCAAGTTTACCACATAGGCTTGTTCTTCGAAAAGCAATCAAACTTGAAATATTGTTTAAAACCGATATTTTTTTAACAACAGTTCTAAATCATCCACTGATTTTTCTTTAGTAGAGTTTTTATCTATTTTCTTCACCAATACTTTCTTCTGATCTGGAATTAATTCCTTATTGTTTATATCGGGTTTATTATTAGTCGTACTATCTTTCCCAGTATCTGGAACTAGAATCTGATCTATACAATCATGTTCTTCTCTACGTGTAATACCATTTGATAAGGAAACCTAATCTTCTTCACCTCTTTGAAATCTATCAAACACCCAATTTTGCAACTCCATCTGATTCTTTGAGACGACATTTATATTTTTCTCCAATTTGTTCACTAACTGTTTGATAGCGTTAATTTCCTCATTAGGATTGATCATGTTTTGAATCTTTACTAATTTACGCCGAGAAAATCCATTCCAAGACAATAAAAATACTTTTTCCTGTTACCACTATCCATATAATCTGTAGCATTATGTAGCGTGCCAGAAAGACCATTGCCAGATTTGGCTATCTTGCCTATAAAAATATTCAGATCAGAGATCCGGATCACTATACATGGAAGATTCGCCCAAAATGGAACGAAGCTTAATCAATATATATATATACTTCCACAACCCCTGTGGCAGGGCTAAGATAAGGCATACAGGTTACCACAGGGCGCCACCAGCGAGCGGGCGTAAACCATTTCCATACATCATCACTCATCTCACCTCCCTCCCAAACCTGTACCTCAACGCAGAAAGGTTCACTGGCGTCCAGCCATATACACCTCCCACAAACAGTGTCCCCATTTGTATTCCCATTGACTTCAAATAATGCTATAACCAGCACTCTGCAACTACAGGAGTACTCTGCTCCTGTCTAAAAGTTTTACAGCAGGTCACCTGACCTTGCTAACTAATATATTTATATTCAATCAGCATCGGAGCAGTTACACATAAATCACTAGGCTGGCATACATCAACTTGATTAAATAGTAACGAAGTCACACATATGTATACTCATTGGGGTGACAGGAGGAACACGGCTCTTATAAAGCTGTAGGTGGCTACCTCCCAGGGAACTTAGCCACTAGGTTCAGGAATGGAATATTTCATAGCAGCACCAAAAGAATCGAAGAGCTGAACTCAAAATTGACGACTAGGTACACACACATGCAATCACAGGATCCCAAACAACGAAGAAAACAGGTAACATTAAACGTAAACACTTCCTCATAATGAACCCGAACTAAGCAAATGGGCCAGCATTCTAGAAGGCACCATGCCATTCACCAATGCATACTATTATTAGGTTCATTTCATATAAACACTCAAAAAGAACTGCAATCTTCCAGTACTGAAGCCAAGGACCGTCAAGTTGAGATATTCGCTTAACAGCAAATCCATTCTACATAGGTGGACTTCCATTAAATAAATAGATAGATGAGTGTAATTGCATAGTTGCACAAAGTAGAAAATAAAAAAACAGAAAATAATCACCATCGAGCCTAACCTAATTAACTTACGTAAAAGGGACAATTTACATCCATACTAATGTATGTAATATAGGTCGGTGGAAATAAAAGTACAAATAAAACTCACTGTCTTTTCAAGCAAAAATCTCATCTTGGTTAGATCACAATACCGTACTAGGAAGAAGATTTCGTTGGATTGCAACACGCAAATAATTAGCATGGAATAGCTTTACTAATATTCAAGAATTTCAACCAACTTAAATAACAGTATAATTTCTATAGCCCAATTGTTATTTTCAAAAAATTAAACAGGTTTCAGAATTGAACTATTACTGTTTTATTATAAACTTTCCCCTGACAAAATTTACATTACCTGAAGATAACATTTATAAATTTAGCATGTTGACTGACACTTCTTCACATACAGCAAACAGCTGTTTTCTCAAATAGCATAGAACATTACGACAGTGTGCGAACTATATTACTATGTATCCATCGTTAAATTAATCACATTAAAATTTAGAAGAGAAAATTTAGTCTTTCATAACCAGAGTGAAGTTTATATAGTATAAAATATATGAATAATACCACTTAGATCTGTACATGCAAAATGTCCCTATTTTTCACTTGTAAAGAATTTTGGGTTAAAAAAAATACCAAAAGAAAAGTTCATACAAGTGAAAAATAGGCTCATTGGTACAATCAAAGACAGTTCAAAACACGTAACATGTAATAAGTATAGTTCAGGTTGAAAATTTAAAACCGAATATTGGGCCCGAAAATAGAAATTAGTTATTAAAAGTTTTACTCAGTCGAAAGTAAATATGCAAGGCTCAACCGGCCTGCACCTTAGTGAACACAAAAGCACACACACAAGTATTGACTGTCGATTCCTTCACCCCTTCCATTTTTGAATCAAACAAAATTCCAGAGAATAGGTTGAGAGGGGATGAAGGATCGAGATATTCACATTTAAGAAATATACATGTATCCGCCGAAATTTTACCTTTACATTATTTTCGCACAATTAACTGCTTAAATTTCATAATATTTGTTTGAATAACAGATGAATTCACTTCTGAGAACATGACGCATCAAAATTCAAGTACTTAACTATAAAAGTAGTATTCAAAATTTCAATTTTACCAAAAACTAAATTTCGCCCAGAATGCTCGTGTTCATATACTGACAGAGGAGGAAAAGGTAGATATAAATTAAGCACGCATGGTGAAAATCTCTTCAGGTCAAAAATAAGTTGCAAAGAGTTAGAAGTTCAAAACTGAAGTAAAGTCAAAATCGTTTCACTCGGAGTTAACACTAAAATCCAGAATCCTAGTTTTGGATAAAAAATGCAAGATGGCTACCCTCTGCAACAAAGGCATGCAGCGACAGTTCACTAATTATTAAATTTTGTTCAATATACGAATGTATTCCATCTCCTGTTATAAGAAATAAGTTGGAAAGGACTCACCAGAACTCGAAGATATGTTAAGCAGTTTCTTTGGCTATATAAATTAAAATTTCGGCGTACTACTGTGCTGGACAACATACAGTCGGCACTACCTCGCCATTATCAGATCAGGTACAAACACACATGACGTCACGCGCACAAAGCACGGGAAACGCAGTCTCGAACCAAACTCACACGAGACGAAAAGAACGAAATATAACGTAAATATCGGGATGTAGAGCGGAAATCCAGAGTCCCAAAAATAGCGAAAGGCAAAACAATCAAAATAAATTCCTTAAAATAACAAAGAAAATATTATTACTAAGAACAAACATAAACACTTACGTACTAAACATAACAAAATAAGTACTCTCGTTACTACAGGGGGTGACGTAGGGGAGACCCGGCCATGCATTGACCATTATTAAATAACCTAGATTTAATTGCAATGAATGAATCCCAAAGGAGAAAATAATAATGAATAAAAAAAACTAACATACAATTTGATAAATAGAGACAGTGTCATAGAGACCTCTATGAGTTGCTCTAAAGCTAGCGGCTTGGTTTTCCTCAACAGCCAACAGATGGCAGTAGTGATGTTCAAGAACTGACACTTCACAATATAATTGCGATCCAAAGTTTGTCATCTATCCCGTAAATAAGGTATGTTACGTGAATATCCACCCTGATCTCCCATTCTGCTCCATAACAACTTATTTCGCCATTGCCAACAAATCTGGTCCAATCCTGGCCTACCCAGAATAGCATAAGGTAAAATAAAATCAGTTACCCACCAACTCATTTCATAAATGGATGTTTTGAAAATACAAGGTTATTCAACAATACCTATTAACGGTATTGGTCTATTCCCCTATATTCTTAACAGTTGGTTAAACTGGTGTTTGTGTCATACCTATCATCTGATCCAGTATTGACTTGTCGATAATATTTTGACACGCTGTATCTACTATTGCGTCAAACGTAATTTGATGCGTTCTTAAGTTTATTGCTAATGCAGGAGATTCAGAAATTTCGTTAAATGACTCCACAGAATTATTCCAAAAATCATCTATACCTAAACCACATTGCACATTATTTACTACAAGTTCTTCCCTATCTGAAGATACTGATTGTACCGTTCTTTCATTGGCTGATTTTTGTGTTTTCCAACCACTAATATTGATGTAACACCTGATTTTAAAATGTCTTATCTGTCCGCATTTCAAACATTTCTGTTTGAATGCCGGACAATGTCTCTTTTGTGACTACCAGCACAGAATTAACAATAGAGAATCTGCGCTTGATTAAACTTTGGACCATAATTATTATTTCTAGGTGGACCTTTACGCACAATGACATTAATGTCAGCATGCTGTATTGAACATTCTCTCACTTTACTAGACAAAATATAACTGCCCTGTTCAATACTCTCATGTTGGAGAGAAATACCAATAGCCTTATCCAAATCACGAACTTCTATGGATAATAATCTTTTACACAGCGAATTGTCCGTAATACTAAATATTATCTGGTCTATCAAAGCCTTATTCAAATAATCGCCAAAATTGCAGCTATTTAAAAATTTGATAATGTGAGTAATATATTCCTTCAAAGTCTGAATTTGCTGTTAAATCGTACGATGAAATACAAAGAGCGTGGCACGAAAATTATGCCTTGTTTTGAGCATTTTCAACAACAGTTTGAAGTTCATCAAAAGTAAGATCCGGCAAAAGTCTAGGACTACACGCATGATGTATTTTCTCAAAAACCAAACTATCCACGGATGTTAATAGTAATGTAGACCTCTTCTCATCTTCTACATCATGCACTTTATAGTCCAAACGAATATGGAATCGACTCCTAAACAGATTCACAGTTCGTCAACAGATGTCAATTCTTCTCCACAAGTCAAAAGAGCAAAAGTTACTATTTAAGACGAACGTTTGCTGAAAGAAACTTTAAGAACAGGCTGTCATAAGAACACTCATAATGAGGTAAACCCAAAGGAAAAAAAAACACTTAGGCCGATTCCTGAAGTCATGTTATGTGTTAACGAGCAAGTTCTGATACATAAGTTATTATCTACGTGATTCAAGGATCAAATAAAAAATCTTGAACAATTGGTGTTATCTGGGGAATTGAAAGAAGCACGGGATTTATTGAATATTACTTAATTCAGAATGGTGTTTGGCTTATTTCAGAAACATCATCTCTAACCTACAGGAAGCTAAATGGAAAATAGAACTTGGAAAAACAATGCAAGTTCTACTTCTATAAGGACTTACTTTCTAACAACACACAAGCTAAGTACTACAAAAATCAATTACATTACGTTTATTTATCTATAAAATAATAGTTTTAATCATATAATTCATTTTATTTGTAAATGCAAGTTGTAAAATCGTAAAATTCATTTTTTTCCTATGTTTATTTCTATCGTTACTAGGAAATTACCAATTCTTTGTACGATTTTGTAATAGACGTCTTTAGAGCCAATCAGGTATTGTTTCATTTTAACAGTGAACTTATCATTCCGGAAGTAACGATGCAAGCATTTTTACGATATAAAGATGTTTAATTCCCTACTTTACAGTGAAATTTATAGAACTTTAATGGAAGTTTACTGCCAGTGAACTCTATATGACCACATCACAGTGATTGTTGATTATTTCATAGATTGTACAATTTTCTTTTCGCTCACCCCCGGGTGAGTTGTCAGCTACGGTGAACCCGTTTATTCTCAAGGCAAGGTCAGTGCCATGAGGCATAATTTAGTAATGGATTTCCTACATTGTGTCTTGTTGATTATGGTTATTCTTATGTTTTGCCAGCGTGATGTTCAGTTTTTGTTGTTTCAATTCGTTGTTGATTTCCGGTTTTTATGATCGTATTTGATGTATTCGCGTTAGTCTACAAAGAAGGCAGATGTAAAAATGATTTCCTATGAACGAACTATGTTATATATGAGTGGGTACACAATTACGTATTTAACCAGAAGTATTGCTCACCTGGAGTTGGAATTCAATGATGGTTTAGGTTAGGTCAAATCTTAAAAATGTACCAAAGATGGTGTTTACATCAGTGTTCGTGTTCATTCCATGTTCGTAGTGCGTAGATAATTTGTTAAGATTGTGTTATTAGGACTTTCTTCAGACTTTGTGTAATACCTGCTAGATGCTACCCAGTCTCGCTCGTAAGGGTTTTAATCGTTGTGCCAGAAGCCAAAAAACGATGATTTTGTATAAAATGGGGGACCAGATGAAGCTTTTAGCACTTGTACACTGGCATGTATAAAGCACGAAAATACGTGATAAACATTCCAAAAATGTAGCTATCCAAGATGGCAGCCATTCAAAATGGCGGCCGACGCTATTTATTAAAATCTACACATCTCGGCTTTGAGTTTTCCGATTTCGATCACTCGTTTTCTAAATGAAAGATATTTATATTGGATACATTTATGTTTATTAGCAATATTTTCGTAAATCTAATAGTGTTTCAGTTAAACTAAGTTTCTTTTTAGCCTAAAATATTTCCTTATTTTATATTTAACTTTGAAACTACTGGTTTTAGATAAACCTATGTTCTTACACAAAATCTAGCCTAAGTAACCTAGGCCTTAATTTCAAAAAAAAGATCAATTAAATCCGACAAGTACAACCAGAGATATGGACACTTGCTTGAAAATTCCTGCAGTGTGAGGTAACATTACGGAGGCACTAATGCGTGTAGAAGAAGCTACATGATGATTTGGTATAAATGCAGGGAACAAATGAAACTTTCAGCTCTTGAACACTTGTCTATGAAGAATACGAATATGGGTGATAGATATCACAAAACGCTAGATTTTCAAAATGGTGGCTATCGCCAATTCTCAATGTTACGAGATTTCGATGGTCCCTTTTTTTAAATGAAAGTTCATTTCTTTACCTTCAATGTTTATTAAGAACAATATTTTCATAAATATATTAGAGATTTTTTGTTCAATTTAAAAAAGTGCATTTTAACCTAAATTATTTTATTTAATATTTACTTAAGTATATTTAGTTTTGGTTTATTAAGTGAAGTTAAAAAATAACAAAAAAATGTTTATTATTTTCTTATTTAAGGTCTTATTAGGAAGCGATAATTTTTAGATAAATATTTGCTCTCAAAATGCTGCTGGGTTAATGGTTTAGCGCTCACCTCTTATGCTAGTGGTGGCCGGCGATCGGTCCTGGTATGTATATGGACTTTGTGGTGGATTAACACCGTATGCGTGTCTTTTCTCGGGCTTCTCCCGTTTCCTCCCAGTTTCTTTATTCCACCAATTCATCTCATCATCCATCCTGTCTGACAGAAAGTTGCCTAAAGGTTTTAAAATTAAATTCAAAAGACGCTTCTTTTAATATATACTTTTATTTGAGGAAAAGGACAATAATATCCGATAATCAGGACCTTAGAAATCACTACTAATAAACGTTTGTTTTTCTGTTGTACTGTACAAACAGGTTAAAGCAAGTAAATGCATTGTGATAGGCGTTATAAACTAACTAAAAGTACTTTATATTGGCCAAAGTGCCTCAGAAATTTATTAAGACATGGCATCAGCTGTAATAAGATTCCATTCAGGTCAGGCTGTGACAGTGTAAATGCATTTGCAGGACAAAGAAAGATTAAAGATTGCAGAC
Source organism: Lepisma saccharinum (assembly GCA_022664845.1). Classification (NCBI taxonomy): domain Eukaryota; kingdom Metazoa; phylum Arthropoda; class Insecta; order Zygentoma; family Lepismatidae; genus Lepisma; species Lepisma saccharinum. The sequence continues at coordinate 12,671 of JAGDQP010033759.1, read as the reverse complement.
AAATTTACTGGAACAGCACAAAATAATGTCACAACATTTAGAAGCATAGGAATCGAGTGAACTGTTCCAGATGAGTTATGGAAGACATTTGGAAATTTACTTGTGACATGTATTCCAAGAAAATATAAATTGGAAGTGCCAATGAGCTGCGATGAAATTATTTACATCCAAAGTCGATTGCTCCTAACTACCATCATTCAAGGAAACATTGGAAAGCGCAAATTTCCAGATAGGGATTTAGATACGAAGACTTGGAAAATACTCCTAAGTATACCAGAGGCTGAAGAGTATGAATGGAGAAAGGACAGCGAAGGAAAGCTATGCATAAATTTGATCGCCGGAGCATTTGCACCAGAAACTGTTGTACTTGCCATCCTGCTTTGCAGTTGTTACAGAAATACGCAGTAATTGCTCTGGTTCAGATTATTAATTAGCGTATTATTGCTCTTCTCCTAAAATAAAAACAGTGTCTTTTGCAAAAGCATTTATTTATCTAAAAATAATAATTTTCTAACATTTTTTATAAAATATTATGCATAAAATTTTGTTTTTCCTCCTTTTTTGGAAAGACATTTTCGCCTAAACCTAAAATCTGCCTCAGCCAAAAATTTAATAAAAATGATTTTGGTTAAAATTCACATTTTTATATTTAATTAAAAAAAATATATTAGATTCATGAAGATATTGCTCATTAAACTCAAAGAAATTATCTTTTATTTTAAAAAGGAACCATAGAAATCGGATAACTTAGAGACGAGATATGCGATGCGGATATATGTACCATTGAAAATTGGCGATAGCCACCATTTTGAATGGCCGCCATCTTGGATAGCTACATTTCTGGAATGTCTATCACGTATTTTCGTGCTCTATACGTGCCAGTGTACAAATGCTGAAAGTTTCATCTGGTGCCCCTGTTTTATACCAAATCATCATGTAGCTTCTACACGCATTAGTGCCTCCATAATCCTAACTCGTACTGCAGAAATTTTCAAACCATTGTCCATATCTCTGGTTATACTTGTCGGATTTAATTGGTCTCTTTTTTTTTAAATTAAAGCCTAAGTTACACGCTATATATTGTGTAAGGACGTAGGTTTATCTAAAATCAATCGTTTCAAAGTAAAGTATTAAATAAATTATTTTAGGCTAAAATGAATATTTTTTTTTTCATTTAACTGAGACACTATTAGATTTACGAAAATATTGCTAATAAAAATAAATGTATCCAATAAAATTATTTTTGGTTTAAAAAAATAATTATTGAAATCGGATAACTCAGAGCCGATATATGTTGATTTTAATAAATAGCATCGGCCGTCATTTTCAATGGCCGCCATGTTGGATAGCTACCCTTTTGGAATGTCTATCACTTTCTTTTCGTACTCTATGCATGCCAGTGTACAAGTGGTGAAAGTTTAATCTGCCCCCCCATTTTATACCAACAACTTGTCTGGCACAAGGACTATTTCTTTTGAAAGCATAGCACATAGGTCACGATAGGTATACACGAAATGCGCAAATTCTAGAAGATTTAGAGCTCCATACTATCTGTGATATCCTTACCTACATATATGAGAAATTTTGGCGTACATCACCAACGCACGCAGATGAAGCCACAGCAGAAATAGGAACAGAATATTACCATGGAAATGTTTAAGCCACGCCTAGACGTTGATGCAAAACTAACATCCCTATGAATTGTATTTATATAAACAGACCTATGACAGTTGCAGGCTCACATACAACTAATTAAACCAACTCATATTTAAATTCGTATATAAGTAAAACTCAATGAAATATTTTTTTACGTTAAAACAAATAACTGATTCAATTACTACAACCTTTTACCCAGCAAACAAACTGACAAATTAGCGTGCACCTGATATCACTTACTCTAGTAATACTTACAATACTATCTATTGTATCAGAATGATCTGCAATAACTTTGCCAGATAAACTTGTTGGAAACGGAGGAGTACTTTCATGAAGAGTAATATATGCTGATTGTGTCATCTCTGTTCTCACAAAATCAACAAAGCGTAAACTCTTCGTCATTAACGACGCCAGGAAGAATCTGGTAACAGCCGTAAGAAGTGCTTGAGCGATTTCGATACTTGTAGAAGGAGCTTCAGTACAAGGATCACTGCAGAAATCAGGTACGTCCCAGGCTGTGAAAAATGTTCAATGCTACAGTAATTTATTTAATTCTTATAAGAAAATACTGCATTATATACAGTACTAAAGCACATTCATTTAGGTGCATTTCTTTCGCAATGTTATTTGTAATTGTTTGCCTAGTACGTAATCCCTGAAAAGTTAAATAACATTTTCTAAATTATTTAAGAAGGAATAAAGACCAACTGACATTTCATTAGAAGAGACACTGATGAATTGTATCAGCATTATCGCTTAGAGGATTTCCTGTTTTAGTGTACTCTTTCATCACGCCAAGGACAACTGAAAACTAATAAAAAAAATTCCTGGAATTAGTTGAATGAGGAATGTAGTTTCAAAAAGGGACATGCGCCGAATCGTGTGTAGGATTTTAAGCGCGCTGATATAAGCTGCAGATGGCTACCCTTGTAAAAACAAACAACTATAGTGTAATGTTCACGTTTCCTTAAACATTGGTAGATGAAACACAAAAGAATTCAAACACAAACGAGGTTTGCAAAGCTAACCACTATAATCTGTGGTGTAAGTGACCTAGTGGGCTTTAGGTATTTCACTTCCGGTTATCAGTACCAATATACTTACGCACAGAATATACAACCTCCTGGCTTTTGAGATCCGCCAGGAGATACTCTCCCTGAAGTCAATGGACGTCCTTCATGACGTCATGAAAGTGTCGGTCTCGGTTTGAGATCATGATTACTTTGTAAACGTTCGTAACTCAATATCCAGTGGTCCGATTGATAAAATTTATATTATTTTAAAACTAAGGAAATGCTTTTGAGAAAAGGTTCTCTTCAGTTTTCGTCCTATTAGCATCACAATCTTACATTTCCAGTCTCTGTTACTTTGTCTTATGATGAACTCGCTCATAAACGTTGTAGCTCAATTGATACAGATTTCCCAGATTATTCCTCGGTCAAATCAGGCAAATTCCAGGAATGTACTGTAAACTTAGGCCCTGGTAGACTTCTTTCCACACCCTTTTCCAAATCGTATCCCGTACTGAGCCACAGATGCCTAAAAGTTACAAATAAATTTTAAATTATTCGAAGGCTCACAGTTGCGATCTCTAGATCTTTATCCATACCGTAAAAACCACGGTATACCATCTATCGGATAGAAACAATCTTTTTTTTTTAATATTTTCTTTCATGCTAGCAAGAATTTTAACGTCAGGGGGTAGTTTTGTAAATATTTCCATCAATGATATATTTTTGAAAAAATACTATAGTGTACAATAGATATTCCAGTATTGTTTCAAACTTTTGTTGCAATGTGTTTGAAACACACATGTTTTGCCAACATGTATAATGACACGTTTGATAAACCTATGTTTAACAACATTAGGCGATTTTGACGTTTACCAACACAGAATTTCGAGATTTATCCCACAAAGCCAATGAAATTAATATTAGTTCTCGGTATCTGGCAACGCTCTAAACAGTGATAACAGAAACATTTTAAAATAATTGTGACAGCATATATATCATTTCGGGTCTTTTAGATGCTTCTATATGTTTAAACGTACTGTAGTGCATTGTGCCAACAAATATACTAATTTCTGTAGCAAGTATTGATGCGTATGTATTCTCTTTGTCTCGTTTTCTGTTGACAAAGTTCGGAGTAGCAAAGAAACGACCGATGATTTCGTCGTTCTAAGACAGTCCTCACCAATATGTACAGTTGTACACGCATACAAATTTGGCCTAATCTAGACTCACCATAACCCACGAGGAAGACTTGAATATTTATTTTAATCTATTATAACTGCCAGGTACTCTAGTTCTACGCGCATGTGCTGTCGTCAATTTTAGGCCACTAGCAGTAGAACCGTACCTATTTATATCCATGAAATGAGTTAAGTGCTTAGTGCTTAGTTTAGCGCACCCGTATGAACGTCAGTGAATAAGGGAATATATAGGGTTTGCCTTGTATGTCTGTCTGTCCTCCCCTCAAAGATCGCTGCAACTACAAGTCCGACAGAGTTGAGCCATATATTTTTGTATTCGTCACGATCTCAAACGGTGGGAAAACATATGACTTTGACTCTAAAACTGACAAGTCCTTTCCATTTACTTAGTTTTCAACTTGAATTTCCACATGGTATATTTGACCCTCCTAGATCTCAATAACTAGATCTCAATGATACACCGTTGGATTTACGATAGTCTGAAACGGTGCGGAAAATTATCTGTTTGATCCTAAATGTGGCTGGTCGTTTTGAATCGCTTAATATTCTCCATTTGTGCCTCACCTAGATCACAGTAATTAAAAGTCCGAAAGAGATGAGTCATACACCGTTTTATTCGCAATGGTCTCAAAACATGGAATAACCTATCACATAAGCTCTAGAACTGGCAGGTTCTTCTCAATCACTTAGTATTCTCCTTCTGCATGTTTCTTTGTCTCCCCCTATATGTCAGTAACTACAAGTTACACAGAGATGAATCCAAGTTACACCGTTGGATTTGCCAAGATCTGAAACGGTGCGGAAAATTATCAGTATGACTAAAACTGGCAGGTTGTTTTGAATCGCTTACTATTCTCCATTTTTGCCCGTAACAGATATCTGTAACTACAAGTCCGACAGAGATGATCTATACACAATTGGATTTGTCATGGTCTGCAATGGTGAGGAAAACTATGAAGGTGTCTCTAAACTGGAAGACCCTTTTCAATGACTACGAGGTTTCAGTGGCCACAAATTCGACAGAGATAAGTCATGCACCGTTGGAATGGTCATGGACACCGGTGGGGAAAATCTAGGACTTTGACTCTGAAACTGGTAGGTCCCGGCATTTGTTAGAGTCTATTTGTTAATAATGCTTTCACTCTCTCTCTTTTGGATGCATTATAAGATAATTTGAATTTATACGGAGGCACTTTGGTTTTGTCTACCATAAAACCATTCCTTAGCTTGTTCATAATCGAAATGTTTGAATGTGTTATTAAATAAGTAGACACACTGAAAATTTCTTTATTAGTTTAATACACATTCGACAAATTTGCAGAAGTGAAGTCAACAGATGTTTATTGATTTACTTCTCGGATGAACTTTAGATACTCTTCCAAAAATATTGCATTTCCTTTAAGAAATATTCTGTGCTAAAAGATCAGACTATGATTCACTTTGACAATGTTCAATATGATTTAACTATGAAGATGAAAGTTATTAGTTACTAACATAGCCAGAGATTAGATTAGGTAGAGACTGGAACTATATTTGTACTACAGATACCTTACTGATTTAAATTATACCGAGTAATATCAGTGTGGCGACGATTTAAGTTTGAAAATGAACATCACGTGTGAATTTGAACGTGATTTCATCGTAACTGAATCTACCTTATAAGTTTATGCTTTTGATAACACACGGGAATCTCTTAAAACTATTTAGAAAGACAAAGACTTTCTTGCAATGCACAAAGCCGAAGTCGGAGAAGCGTGTATATATTTTATTAACATCATTGACACCTGAGTTTTACACTAGAATAAGATACAATGCTGCCAAAAGAAACCTGAAAGTTAGAATATGATGAGTTAAAAATATTTTGTTCCAAACTTACGATAAAAGAACCAATAAGATATATACAGAATGATAAAGGTTTCATAAATTAGCCGGGTCAGATTCTTAAAGTTACGTCACTGAATTTCTTAAGCAATTAGGTTAATGTAGTTTCAGAGCTTTTAAAGTAAAAGCTTGTAAAGAATATAAATGCAAATGTACGACCATTACTCATAAAAGTAAATGATTGGAAAAAAAACATAACAGAGAATCTGCGGATATTTTTTCCTAATTCGCTGGAATTGATCCCACCAAGTCGGCGGCCTAATAGAGAGAAGAAAAGGAGGATTGATAATGATGACAACATTAACAACAATAACTACTTACCCTCAAAGCAGTGTTTACGTAAATTTTCGGCATACTCGGGACCAACTTTTGTGATATCAAGATTCTGAGAATATTGATGCTTCATATAAGAATCTTGCCAACGTCTTCCAGAGAATGGATAATCCAGCAGTGAATTTAGCCACGTTTCAAATACATCCAGAGTTATCTGAAAGAGGTGTTGAAATTTTGGTACATGTAAATTCACTATTTTAAAGTATTACTTACGTAAATATTGCTGTACTATACCACACATAATATGTTGCATATATGAGAACAGAAAATAATATTGTAATGCAACAAGTTTAACACCATGAAAGTAATAAAACAACGGGGCTTAAAGCAACTTGAATTTTTTAGCAAAAACTAAAAGTCTGCTTCACATTAAATGATGTGATGTCAGAAATAATTAACAGAATTCTTCTACAAAAGACGAAAAATGCGTTAAGAGGGGTTAAGAGGGGTTCGAAAAAAAAACTACGAGATTCAGTCATTAAAAATGTAAGAATATGATATATAAGAACAGAGGCTGCTGGATGTAGTTAGGATTCTAAAAGAATGATGAATGTAATAAATAAAGAAATTAAAGTGTGTAAAAATGCGTGAAAAGCAAAACCATAAGTACAACCTAGAACGAAATATGTAAGAAAATTTAAAAATTGCTGGTGATATCAATATAATTATTAAGATAATTATATTAAGAAAATTGCAAGTTGTGAAGCGGGCACTAGAAATTCAATAAATATGGGACTATTAAAAGCTTTGTGTAAACGTTTGACGCAACGAGGCAAAAGACAAAGATGAAATAATCTGCTTCAACTTGAACTATTACGAGAAAAGAGTAAAAAATCTGAGTAAAGTGCCAAATCTTCGATATCGGAAATAATTATTGTCAATATTCGGAAATCATAAAAATAACAGGTAGCCACTAGCTACAAAGAAATAGAAAGCTCTCTGGAAAGAGAAAACAATAACACAAATATAGAAGTGGTTTGTCAATTTTTAGAAAAGTGATAAGGCGTGATACAAGAATTGAGAGAAAAATACATTAAAAACTCTCGGTTCAATGCAATGGCTAAACTTCTTGCTAGAGAATTGACTATGTGAGATTAAATGGCTTCATACTTTGCAGGAGCACAATTTTCATTCAGGTTTCCTCAGAACCTTTTTAACATTTTCCATGACTGAGAACAAAATAAAGGGCTTGGAACATTCTTCTACCTTTTGTGTTTACTCGGATGTTGTCTTCTTCGAGGGACACTAATCCTCAAACTGCAAATGTGTATGTTTAGGCCATTTATCCCAGCACAGGAACATACAAATGTAAAGAGCTGAATAACTAAAGATATAACGTTAGCAAGATACTTTTTGTGTGTTTACACCGATCCCTTACCCTAATTTCTGCATATCGTCGCTTAAGAAACAACACCGCCTATGTGCCAAAGAGCACACGTTGCACAAGTTTCAGTAGACATAAAAACTGAAGGTATTGTTTTAGTAGAGGAGATAGCCGGCGTTAGAAAAAAGGTGATAGCAGCGCATTCTGTTGGATTTTTGTCGAAATACATCGTGAGAACGTGTTAAATGCATGGAGAAACAAAAAAATCAGCTGTTTTGCAACATGTCGCTTAGGCGTTGTTTCTTAAGCGACCATATGTTTCAGTTTGACTATAATTGCTGCTGATGACCGCTGATGCTGTTGTGACTGAAACACAATGGCGACATCTATAGACATACAAACACTGGAACTCGAGCTGTCATCTACTACCTGTGGAGAAAGAGGAAATCGTCGAAGGATATCTATGATGATATGCAGCGCATGTTTGAAGAGAAAGTATAATCCAATGATAACGTGAAACCCTGAGCTGTAGAATTCAAGACAGGCAAGTAACGACTCGAAGAACCAGTTCCGGAACCTGTAAGTACCACAACAACGGAGAATAACATCGTGCAATTGAAGATTTTATCATTAACACACGACGTGTGACCATAAGAATTATCACAAGTAGGTGGTAAAATCTCGGAAGTACCACAACATTTACAATGAGCTTTGCAGTAGATGGCCATAGCGCTGATTTAGAGAAGAATCTATTAAATGAAGGTGATTAAGTAAGAAATACATCGATATTGCTTTGTCATTTCGTATGTTCTTCGATCTTCTTTAGTAAAGGGTTCGCGATCTATTTAAATATAGACTATGGAGTTATATGTTATGTAGACTTGCCGAAGGATCCATAATATACTTCAAGCATGGTATGTGGGCAATAAAATGTAATTATAGAATAAGAGGATCAACAGGAGTTATGTAGATATGGTTAATCTCTATTCTAAGAGTGAGATCCAGGTGCTTTGAGGATTCTATATAAATTAAGGTTAATGAAGAGACTTCAGAGATGTTGTATTTGAGGGAGAATTATTGTAGGCAGCCACATGTCGAGATATAACTCTTCATTTGACGTTTTCGTCTTAATTTGGAGAACCTGTCGGAACGTTTGTTCGGAAGTCTGTGTATTAAAAGATGCATACTCAAGTCAAGTCTGTAGTCCTGATTATTTCGTAAAGATAGAAAGAATTATCGACAGTTTTATATTATACTAGAGATGACAATCGTTCATCTACCCTGGTCGAGCTCTGGTAGGTCTTAGCTTTGGAAATTATTTTTCCGCACTCGCAACAGTCACAGGTATGGTAATAATAATTCACAAATATTTCACTACTTATATATTTGGAAATGTATCCTGTGGCTGGTTCCGATTTATGAAGTTAATGGACTTGCTAAGAATGCCTTGTTCCAAACAACGTATGAACATCAAATGTTTCTGTTCTTCCATGATCTTCGTACCATTTACGTCTGCACATTCTCCATCATTCAGTGCTATGTGAAGACCTTTACAATGAGCTAGCTAATTGGTCTTCAGTCAAGTGTGCTAAGTTGTAGAGAAATTTCCATAAACTCTGGTGTTTGAATAGGTCGTACTATTCCTCAACAGACTTGAGAACTAAGTGTACTGTCGTGTAAAAGAACTCAATCTTGAGGTGTTCCTTGGCTACCTTGTGCACTCCCTCGTTTTAGCTCTCATGATAGTAAAACGGACCTTTGATTCCCGCTCATGGTGTCCGTCAGTTCATCCATGTCCAGAAATTAGATCTCAGAAACTACAAAGTGTAGAAAGATGCTTGACGTTTCGTTCGAAAGTTCTTGACTAGACAAGCTCAGGGCTGCCAGAACCGTATTGATTCGTACAGTTGTTCAGTGTTGCAAACACATTTTTAACATCAGTTGTTCAAATTTGTTCCATTTGGCTAGCCATAGATGCGTCAAACTTGGCATAAACATTATTGCGTACAAAGCAAAAATACTGAAGGGGGTCTACGTCCCCAAGTACCCTAATTTACCGTGTCGCCAACTTATTTTCTATAAAATTATTTCTTTCCAATTTTTTCATTACTTTAGAGATAGCAGCACCAAACTTGGCATCAACATTATTTGACACAATAGCAATAAATATACTGTAGGTGTTCCCACCCCCAGGAACCTCGTTGTCAGTGTCACCAACCCGTGTTCAAAAATATATATCATTAAGAGGGCTCCTCGCTCCAACCCCAACATTTTTCACATTTTTCAAAATATGTAAAAAACTAAGAGCACTATCAAAAATGTAAAAACATAGCGTACTAGAACTTACAAATTACTATGATATACAATGGAGAGCGATCTCAGAAATCTTGTCCATTGATTAGTACTGAGACTTTAATTAAATAATTACGTCATAATCTTGAAAAACGTATCACTCATCAATGGACAAGACCTCGAGATCGCTGCCCATTGTATTTGATAATAATTTGTAAGTTCTAGTGCGCTATGTTCTTACAATTTTTATAGTGCTCTTAGTTTCTGAAATATTTTGAAAAATGTTGTAAAAGAGGGGTTGGAGCTAGGAGCCCTCTTAATCATGAAGTGTAGAGACACTGTGTCGTGATGTGGCGTTGAAAAGGTCTTGGCTAGATTATCTTAGAGCCGCTGAAACAGTCCTGATTGCTGCAGTGGTTCAGTGTTGATAACCCATTTAAAAATAATCAATTATTTTAATTGCTTCCGTTCAGTTATACCTAGCAGTGCCAAACTTAGCAAAAACATTATTCGACATAATAGAAAAGAATTAAAATATGAGCCATTACGTTGATTTCTTCACAGCCTCTTTAATTGTTTCTTGTTGGTAAGACGATATGTATTTCATACGCCCTTTAATGAGGTCAGCTGCTGTAACCAAATTCATATCTTGTTTTTACATGGATTCATCAGCAACGTTTATTGAATTCAATAGTTCATATTATACACAAAGCGAGACAAGGGATGGAAAATCTAATATCTGTTCAGCCAGCCTCATGTCACAGGCCTAGATCAAAAGATGACCAAGACATTTCAAACAATTTATTTGGCTCGAATCTGATAACTTTCTCACTATCGATTCGACTTTCCCATCTAGTTTTACGTACAAGAACGTCGACTGGGAGGAGCAAGGGGGCGCACTTGCCCTCCTGTATTTCAGATTTTATACCAAAACTATTATATTTTCACATATCATGTATGTTTTTATGCTTTCCACAGCATGTATTCCATAAGAAGCTATTTGGATTTATCCCGTTACATTTCCTCAGCCATAATTATTTCAATGTATGTGATCACAAATACGCCAATTTATACCCATAAAACAAACTACGTGAAAACATCGAAAGCAAAAGCACGAACTCTATTATTGTACTATTATATAAGTGTTATTTCTTATGAACGTACTCTGTTTTATGAAGTTCAAGCAATTCCTCTAGAAAGTCAATAAAAAAGAAGTTTCTCTCTTTCTCTCTTGCTTTCACACATACACACACGCAAACACACGCGCTTTCATTTATATACAAAGTTTTAAAGTATGAGTAATTCAATCGTAAGATACACATTCTTTGAAAATAATTTTAATTTTTAAAAATACCGAACAAATTAAGAAAAACACTGAAACTTTGAAAAACAACTTATCTAACATTAACATTAATGAAATGAACTATTTCATTTTGAAGCTATTTTTTTAGCCGAGATATTTGAAGGTCACTAATTTAAGCCGGCATAGCCCAGGACTTCAAATTTCTCACCAATAACATTTTTGTTTTAAATTATGAATTACTTCATTTGATAGATATTATTAAGAATTATCCAACCCATTTTCTAAAGTGCCATTGTTGATTATGATTTGTCCATTATTGTTTGCTTTGTTTTTTTGTTTTGTTTTTAGGTTGAGCCTCATTACCAAGGGCTCACAAGGTGAATCTGAATTTGAATTTTAGAAAGTTTTTAGATAATTTTGGCTCAAGTCGAATGGATGATGCTGGGAAAATACAGAACAGAAAGTCTACGCAGTAAACCTTTATCGTTAGGAATTCTTGCCCATAAATTATCTATTAATGTTTGTTAAGATATGCTATTTCTGTAATCTCCGAAATCCAATACAAGATTTGGTAAAAGTGCTATTACTCACTGTTTTAAATTTCCCTGAATAATTGAAAGTCCTTTAAAGCTATGCGATCGCGGTTTTTTTTTACTTCAAATTATCTAATAGTGATTCATCACACCACATCAATTTCTATTGTAATGAAAAACGAACTGTAACATGCCAGGCATTTGATGGTTCTGACTATTCAAAGATGTTGGATATGTTAGTGTCCGGCGTTATTGAGAAGTCACTGTTAAAAAAATGTACTTCGTTTTGAGTTCAGATTCTTTAAATAAATTTGAAAATTATGATGATTTCAATTTTATTTTATATTTGAAATTATTTTATATCGTTCAGCTAACTATTAGCAAGTTCTTCCCTAGAAAGCATGAAGGGAATAAGGTCTCGAAGAAATATCTATAGGTGTCTGGGAATGTTCACCTTTCCATAAATGGCAAATTTGGTACACTGCAAAAATTGACTTTTCACTTTTCAGGGTCACGAGAAGACCACTACATTTCCGTTACCACCGTCTGTTGTGTGATTTCGGTGATTCAACACTATGATAGTACTAATATTGTGTTGAATCAGCATTAAGAGCACATGCGTTGTGTTGAATCACTGAAATCAAAAACATTTTGTTGTGTTGATTTAACAGAAACATGTGATGGTCGAAAAAGTGTTAACACAGCCGTATCTCGTTGTGTACTTTCTTGCTTTGCCATTACAAACGATAGTGCTACAAGAAGGAGAAAGCCCGCATTAACCAGAAAATTATTTTTAATCAAATTGTACGCCGATAAATTAATTTTATCATATGTTAAGAAAATAGTAAACTTTAGTCTAATGACCGTCCTGTAATCTTATGTAATAAATAAATGAGTATAACTTGGTCTTCTTCATGATTAATCTGTAAATTTCTCCATATCTCCATTTCTCCACACACACACATATACTGTATATATATATATATATATATATCACAGCCATATTCGATCCACTACTGGATTAGGCCTCTCCCGGAGGGAGGAGCTGGTCTACTGCTTCCACACTGACCATACGGATTGGGAGAGGAGAGCCATATATATATATATATATATATATATATATATATATATATATAT
>JAGDQP010033758.1:0-20503 GCA_022664845.1 Lepisma saccharinum | reverse complement strand
GATGGAAGAACCTAAGCTTCAACCCAAACAAATTCTATGAGGATATACACCTAAATTATAATTTATCAAAACTGAAGGAACCACAGATGTTGACGGCGGCTCTCAGGATAGTAGTAAGAAATATTCATCTACAAGGCAAATCAATAACCTTCCCGATTATCGAGGAAGTTGATAAAATCAATCTTAGAGCAAACGGAATCACTATCGACCCGAAGGATTTGCTGAAGTTAATTGGCAAAGTATTTGAGAGGAGAAAGGAGAGATGAGACTGAAAGTTAGTTTCAAACTAACACAAAAATATATAATATATATAGATATGTACTAATACATATAACAGGGAATCAGCCAACGTATCAGCCGACATGCAAGAGTAAATATCCAAAATGCCCCAGATCCGTTCACCATACTTTGTAAAAACCTAGGCTACTTTCACATCTTACGGTCTTTATACAATATTCGAAGATAAGCACAGGAATCAGAGTCTGTCACTTGTCGCTACTTTTAACTGAAAGCCTCACTCACTGGAGGCAGGCAGACCAAGAAAGCAGATGGGGACAAATCGTAATTTGAAAAACAAAGAAGAGGGCACAGTATAAAGTGATAATAATAATTATTATTATTATACAACCGTGTTCGGAGAGAAGTCAAGGCGGGTACCTACCCATCGAAACCTAGGACTATACGTAAACTCCTCATGCACTAGTCTTAGCACCCGAAGCATACATGAAGAAAAGTCGGAAGAGAAGTGCCAGAACGGAGAAAAGTTAGCGAAAGCAGAGGGCTAGAACACTATAAAAGGCAAAAGGGGCAGGCTTTGACAAGTTGCACATGATAATTTAAACGTAATTTAATAACCATGCTCAACGCCAGAGACGGAGCCAAATATTTATTACGCAGTATTACAGAATTTTGTATTTTTAGTTTTCTTTTTAAAACTCAGTTTCAATATATTCAGTTCAATCGTGAACGAAATGAACTTGATATTGAAGCATTTCAAATATGTAAATCCATTTACCACTAACTGTATTCCTGAACATAAATTTTGTGCTTCGAAGTAAAGGGAACTGAGTACAACCTAACCGTAGTTTCAAAATGTACATGCGAAAGTACATTAGTTCAAGTTAGGTTAGGTTAAGTTGAGTAAATTTCTGTAGCATAGAATGGCTTACGCTAAAACGAGAGAACGAGAGGAGATTCGAGGTACAGGTAAACATATTCAGCTAAATCTATAAATATTAAAACGATGAATAATGCAAAATTTCAATAGTAAAACCTAATGCAATAATAATTTCTAAACAGGTAACCTAAATTTGTTTAAGCAAAGAATGTGCACTATGAAAAATAATGCAGAGCAAACGAGTGCAAGATGAGAATTCCGCTAGGTTAGAATCATGGTTTACTTGTAGTACAATTTCGACCAATATGTGTTGTGGAACGGATCTGAGTCCCAGAAGAAATTTGGGACTTAACTATCACATACCTGCCACTTCAAGGATGACTGATTCCTGACCAACTGAATTACTCCAACATATTCGCTGCACACATTCCAGACGAAAATTACGTATCCATACCGAAAAACACGCACTCACAAAGAAGGGAGAATAAGAATTTAAACAGAGAAAACAGGAAACGAACATTGACACTACACTTAAAGGAAGATGACACTTTCACACACAAAAAACACCGAACAAACAGCTCTCATCCACTCCCAGGCTAAACCACAAGGGATGGTATTCTCAGCTACTAAAACGGTTGCGGAAGAAATTTTATGATACTCCTCTCCATAAGAACCAGGATGTCTGCAACAAGTGACTATAATTTAGTGGAACTTGCTTCGTTAAATTATATCATATTAGATTTACCAGGCTGCTTTATTTTCTTAAATTTTATTTCAATTTTTCACGCAGCCATTATTCTAAACAACCTTAATTAAAAACGATCATGTTTAACTAACTTATCGTCTACTGACGAATCAACAAACAGAATGCTAAAAGAAGAAAAGTGGGCGTGGCCTTTATCCTAACTTTCAAAACGATTTTTACTCAACAGTTCAATAAAATACGATTTATTTAAATCAAATCAAAAGTGAAATAGTAGTAGATTGAAAGGCAATTAAATATTTCAAGAAATACTGACAAGGGACATCACCCAAGTGACCGGCTCCGTTTTTAATATAATTTTATTTTCTGATAGAGGACATGTATGTATTATGTCTGATGACATAAATTGTTGCCATGGCGCATGTTGTTTAAAGTTATTGAATGTTGAAAGAGTTGTTATGTTTATTACAGGGTAAGACAAAATCTCTTAACACCCCTTGTAAACTGTGTGTGAATGATAAAATGTGAAGAACAACCATGTGGGTACATATTAGGCCTAGGGGAAGCCGTATGGTAGATGTAACCTTGACGGCAGCCATCTTGAAATCCGCCATCTTGAATCAGACTTAATTTTCGTAACTGAAAACCATAGCATATGACACCTCATTGTAACAGCAAATTTTCTCACAAATCTCATGGTATGCTTATTTTTGCTCTATACAGTGGAGTAAATAATGGCCCCGCAGACCCCCGCAAAATGGGGGGCAAAATCGTAAAGTGAATAGAGTTCAATAAGTTGTTTTGAACAAAGAATAAAGTAGTTAGTAGCCAGTACCACCTGAAGGAACACAATAAGTATTATTAATGTTACTGACATTATAAATTATATAAATTAGATTCAATACATTATTTTTTTTTTAAAGAAAAGCTTGGTCAATTTTACAGGTATAACTAGTACTCACGCTAAAGTACGCATGGCAACACTGTTTGAAAGCAATTTACCGTTGTACACTTTAGCACATATGAACGTTAGCAGGAATAATGTCGGCGAAACGACAATATTTGAGTGGTGCGTGCAAAAGGAAAATAAAAGCAAAAACAGAAGAATCAGAAAAGAAGTTACTGAAAATTGATTCCATTTTCAGGAAAGCCAATACCAATCCTTCTTTGGAAAATGAAGGTGACGAGCAAAGTATGATAATTTTCGTTAATTCCACATCGAAAGAGAATACACAAACTCAAACAGGTAAGAAAGTGAGACATGAAACATCGGAAAATGATGTGACAGTCGGTCCCGAAATAACTCCAAATGCTGATACGAGTAGTGATGTGTCTCTTCCGGAACCTGTTGGGGTTACATGCGTTGGACCATCACGGCGTTTGACCAACACGGCGTTGGACCAACACGGCGTTGGACCAACACGGCGTTGAACCAACACGGCGTTGGACCAACACGAAACCATCACGGCGTAGGACCAACACGGCGTTGAACCAACACGGCGTTCGACCAACAATAATAACCGGCATACGACCAACACGGTAAAACACAAATCTTGATAATATTGAAATAATTATGTAATAATAATTTATGTAAAAAACTCTAGCTTCAAGGGTTACATGCGTTGGACCAACACGGCGTTTGACCAACACGGCGTTTGACCAACACGGCGTTTGACCAACACGGCGTTGAACCAACACGGCGTTGAACCAACACAGCGTTTGACCAACACGGCGTTGAACCAACACATCGTTGGACCAACAATAAAATTGGCAACGCCCCAGATATATAAAACCTAAAAATATAATAAAAAATATGATCTTAAATTATTTTTTTGAGCACCTGCGTAGAACCAACACTGCGTTGGACCAACACCGGCATGAGACCAACACTTCGAGGTACCGGCGTTGCACAAACACGGCGTTGAACCAACACGGCATTCGACCAACACAGATTTTTGCCCTGGGGTGTTGGTCGTACGCCGGTTCTTGCTGCTTGAGAGGCTGTTGGTCGTACGAAGTGTTGGTCCAACGACGCATCCCCACCTGTTGTGCCATTCTTTCCTGAACTAGCTGCAAATGCTGAGGTTAATAGTGATGCGCCTCTGATTCAAAATGACGAAGGGAAACATAAGAACAAGAGTCTGTTTAGTACTGACAGATGGCTTTACCCTGATGTACTTGACGACGACACAAACCTTGAAATTCTTTCTCGTGAACCTTGCAAGCCTATTGGACCATTCACCAAGGACAGTAAAGAAATAGTTTAAAAGTTTTTAATGCTTCTTGTGTATCTGACATTCTTTTTCTATGTGTGCTCCGTTTGTTTCTCTCATACATAAAATGACGTTTATCTTCATGATGTTTGATTTCTTACAATCATATACAGTATGAAACTATATAGAGTTCAGTTCTGTATTCAGAAGCTGGTTATAACTAGAAATTATACAAAAGTGTGCATGTCTGAACTTTTACAGTATCAGCCATTCCTTACGTGGAAGCGATACCAAACTATTTCGAGTGAAATGTATCCTTATTACATCATGCTCTTCAGTTGTTGTCAAATAGTTTCTCTGGTGGAAAGCTTTTTCTTTTGGATAGAAAGTTAATAAGTATTTTTCTACGCCTGAACATGTAAATGACATATTTTCTTTTGATAAACTTTTTGATAAACACTTGTATAAATTTTAGTGGTGCTTTTAAAATATTCTAAAAGATTTTTGTTTTTAAATATAGTGTATATACTGTAATTCAAAAAATATTTTTGGAATATTTTGAATGTTTTCTTAATGGGAATAGGATTGATTTTTAAAACAGTACTTTAAAATAATTTTAATAAGTATTAAAATTATTTGTGTAGTGTGTGGAATGTACGCGTATCAATCAACAAAACCTTTCTAGGTGTATTTCCAAAATATACGAACATTATTTCATGGATACACACAATTATCCACCTATAATATTTGAAAAAGTTTAAAAAATACTTAGCAAATATGTGTAATACGATCTAAAATATTTTTAAACTGTTAAAAATTTTATTTTGGAAATATAGCGTATATGACTCAGAACGTATATTCGGAATTTTGTAAAACGTATTTCCGTAATGGACACAAGATTGATTTATAAATATAGTTTAATTTTATTAAAAAAAACTGTTAACAAAATTTGTAAAAGCTTCAAGATTCTTTACAAAATAGAAATATTTTGTGGATAAGATAAATACTTTTATAATGTTGGCCAAAAGTCATGGGATAGCGGGAGAGAACTAGTTGACGGCACATTAACATCGCGACAAACCGATCGAATGGCGCAAAGCAGTTGTAGTGTGGAAGTTAGATTTCTGTGAGTGCAGTGAAACGTCGTCTACTGTGATGATAGCAAACCGACGGGAATTATCGGTGTTTCAGCGCGGATGATAGTTGATGCTAGACGAATGGGACATGCAATTTCGGAAGTCCTCCGGACATTGAACTTCACTCGCTCCACAGTGTCAAGGGTGAACCGTGAGTACCGCGTTAGAGGCATGATTACGACTCATGAGGGACAATGGGTGCTGAACTACAGCGACCGGCGATGTCTGGGTAGACTCGCCGGGGCAAATAGACAAACAACAGTGCGTTATCTAACAGCAGAAATCAATGCAGAACGTCTCAGGAACGTGTCTCAGAGATCAGTACAGCGCAATTTGGTCGCCATAGGGTATCGCAGTTGAAGACCGACACTTGTGCCGCTACTAATCGCTGCCCACGCAGGCAGCAACTCACATGGGCTTGGAAACACATGGATCGGGCCTTAGAGGACTGGCAACGTGTAACAGAGGACTGGCAGATGAATCACGTTCCCAATTGGTACGCACGGATGGTAGGGCCTGGGTGTGGCGCAGAACACATGAGGGAATGGATCCAAGTTGTCAACATGGCACTGTGCAAGCTGGTGTGAGGCGTGTTTACCTGGCATGGTTTGGGGCTTTTGGTCCGCTTGAATCGAACATTGACCGGTCAGCGCTATGTTCAGCTGCTTGGTGACTATCTCCAGTCCTTTACTGACTTTGTGTACCCTGCCAACAATGGGGGTTTTCAGCATGACAATGTGTCATGTTACCGCGCCGCAATGGTGCGTGACTGGTTTGAGGAACATTCTGGCCACTTCCTGCGCATAATTTGGTACCCTAGATTGCCGGACATGAACCTTTTAAAGCACATGTAGAATATCACCGAAAGGGCCATTCGTGCTCCACCTGCAACAACCACCGAATTGTGGACTGCAATCGAGACTGCATGGCTGCATATCCATATAGCGGACTACCAGCGACTTGTCGCGTTCCTGCCACGTCGAGGTGCTGCTCGAGAGGTCCCACACATTATTAGATAGATATCCCATGACTTTTGGCACTTCAGTGTAGGCGTATATTTTCACAGAAAATGTTTATATAAAACGTATGTTTTAAAAATATTATGAAAAATTTCCAGGGGAAACAGGAAATCAACAAAAATATTTTAATGCCGTTTTAAAATCATGTTTCAGGTTTCAGAAATAAAGGGAACTTGTTTTTAATGTATCGGAAATACTCCATGCTGTGTGGGTAGAGCTTGGTTGATATTAGAACTGACTACACCGCTGCACGAGACGAAGGGCTGCTCTCCTTGCTTATTATATTTCTGAAGCAAATTTTTAACCCAAGTTTTTCGTGATGATTTGCTGATGCATGACTTGCTTTACGCAAGTTTGGACCTATTTTGTTTCCCAGTTGCTGTTAGAGAAGATTTGAACTGCGAGTAAAGTAATCGGCTGCCTTGAAGGATAAGGAGGTAATAGAGAACACAATATTTGCTTTTCGCAGTTTGAAATATACTGCAGTGTTTACTCTTTCAAGTTAAACAAACTTCGTACTTTTAGTCATAGAGAAGAAAGCCATTGGTTTTTTTTTCTCTCTTTTTTTTTTGGTTAACGAACTCTCTTTGAACTGCATGAAGTATGCGAGGCAAGATACTACGATCTTTGCACTGCAGTTCAATGTTATATGTTATTTGACGTTAGCTGTCACATTTACATCGTAATGCAATGTTTTCTTTCGTGTGGTAACATTTGACGCAGAAACATCTCTATGCAAATATCACTATATGACTAAACGACAAAGTGCATATTTTCAAGTTGATAAAATACACGTTTAAATTAGCAATATCAATACGAAACGTTTCTTTCCATATGGAAATCAAACAGTTGTCTTCGCAAGTGTAGAAAATATTTTCTTTTTCTTGCGAAATTCTATCTTTCCATACGAGCTTCTGACTGCAGCTGCCAAAGTTAAATTAGGGAGCTCTCTCAAAAAGAGGTTTACAACATTGTCTACAGATGTTTCATACAATAATATAATATTGAACAGAATGAGACAGATTAGCATAGAATTGTGTAGCATCCCATTCCAATGCGACACTTTGATATGAAAGTGTTCAGCTGGTTATAATTCCCACAAGAGCCGATAATTTGAAAAATAGAGAATCTAGAATGTATGATCAAAACTGCATAAGCACTCTGACGAGATTGATGTGCATGTAGAAATTATTTCTAAGTTAAGTATGGTTAATTTCTCTCATAAGTTATGTTAGGTTAGTCTTCAACCAATGGTAGACTTGGGGGTGGACGGTTCCTGAAAACGTAAACCGCGGTTTCGGTTTGCCACTTTAACAAGTTCGGAACGGTTAACCGAAACCGAACCGGTTTGAAGTCCAAACCGACTGATTCGGTTTAAACTACAAACCGAACCGAAACCGGTTTTTGGAACACCCCTAGGTAGACTGGCTACGATTCTCGAATAACTGAAGGGAAAACAAGTTCTAGGATGCATTGAAGTTTCCACATATTCCAGGCACATAAAAATAGAAAGATCACACAACGTCGTAACTTATGTTCCGCGTGCATTTCGGATTTGTCATCTGGCAACATAGATCAAAATTTACAATATTTAGCACGATCTTCAACATGTAGTCTAGCGGCATAAGCCAAAATTTTGAAGAAATCGTGAAGGGACGATCCCAGCGCCCACCAATCCTGACTGAGGTTTTTTTCGAAGCGTTTAATTCAGTCCAACCAGTCAAAGCTGGGATGGTACCTACAAACTTAGACCTCGTCGACTACCGGTACCCTTCCAATAGCCGCCTACCTATCCCGCTCTGAGCCTAAGATGTCTAAGAGTGATAAATAAAATTCAAAGTGGCAGGATTTTCAAGATCTGCTTCCATTCATTGATTCAAATGCTCATGATTTTTATAAAAACATTAAGTACCGGGTTGGGATTTCAGATTTTGTGGTGATGTTTTCCGAGATCGTGCAGCTTAATACTTAAAAATTCTTTGGGGATACTCCATTATGATTTCAGTTCTTACTTTTTGGATGTTAGTGTTACTGCGGCATTTTTGTATCAATATCTGTAAAATAAAAAAAAAAGTATGCAATTTGGAAACAATATTTCATTTTCCTCGCTAACCTAAAGTACAGAAAACTAAAACCATGTTAATGCAATAAGGTAGAAAGTAAAAACTCCCATAATGCAATGTGATAGAGAAATAACAATGCGATCATCAGAAAGAGCTCTTTAAAAACATTATAATTAGTTTCTCGCAGGAAACAGTGCCTTTCCTACTTAATATGGAAAGAACTCTGAAGTTCGTTTCCCTAGATTTTTTTTGCGGGAAAACAGCTTTCCTGAAGAGTTTTGAGAACATGACTTCCGACCTTATTCCTCCAATGATGGAAGGCGTTCATTGGAGATTCATATATGGTTTGCTTATTTTTACATTCTTTAACACATGCTTATAGTTTCGAATGATTTCCATTCAAGATAATCTGAGGTGCTTTGCCGTGATGGCTATGAGAAATTTTTATTTTAACTTTCCGATTAGTCACTTTCGATTTCCATCACCATTAATTGTCCTTTTACAAGTAATCGCTGCAAGTTCTTAGTTTCATCACCTAATATTATTTATACGATGATGCAAGATCTTCCAATTAACGCCACTGTGCAATGGGATATCGAATGTTAATTCTGTTCACTATTGTTGTCTATTCACTATTGACTTGTGAATACTGACTGAATTCTAAACTATCAATCACCCTTCCATTACCCGATGAAGTTAACAAGTAATTCGCTTACAGCAATGCACCATCGACTTCACCGAACATAGGCTATTAAAATAGCAACTTCCTCACACACAACTTTAATAAAATAAGAAAATCCCAATAAAAGAAGAAGAACTCATTTTGTATTTAAAGAATTAATACTATGGATTACGAAACTCATTGTTCTATTTAAAATGTTCGATTGTTTCTATTTTTTTTAAGTAGCGCCCCGTAGCAGTATTCACGGGACGCCCCTGTTTTCGAAAATGTCACCATTCGATTCCACATATCCCATTTACTAATTCGCTTTAGATTCGGACCTTTCTTTACTATTTGCTTTGAGTTACAGCACGCGGAAAGTTTCGAAAACAATCTACATTTTGTTAATTTTCACCACTATTTAGCTAAGTCTTGCAGCTGCTAAACACTATGAACTACCCAAAAGTGTTTCTTCTAAAAAGTTATTAAAAATTTAGCGCTTGTTTCAATGTGAGCAAAATCCACCCCTGTTGCCTTTCCAAAATGTTGAAGTTGCCAGCCGGTACAGGTATTCCCGAGACGCCCTACTTTCAGAAGCGTCACCATGTGATATCAGATGCACTTGGTATGAACATTCTTGTTTCAAAGATTTTCTGTGCACTACGAGCTGAGTTATGTTCCTGTTAAGGATTTATTGAATCACCCTGTATATGCTTATAATTTTCCCTTAAAATTATTTTATTTTAAAATCCATCAGGTGCCTCTTGCTTCCGCTGTAAGACCACAACTCCCGCTTCGTTCGTAAGCCTGTTCCACTGCTAACAAAATAAAGTATGATGAATAATAATTATGCAATTACAGTAGGAATTATCTGCCACCCTCAAATTTCAGTTTCGCTTGCAGTTTGGGAAATTACGTTACAACCGATACAGATAGGCAATACCCTAAATATTTTCCTCTTTGGATGTATTCCTTGGATTATAATGAAACTCGGCAGATTTATTACTCATACAGTATTACCTTTCAAATATTTGGTTTTATACTATTAGTGGGGCACTAGGATCCCAATCATTCACATAAAATAGATTTTTTTTTTAAAAAAAATTCCGGATTATTATCTTTTTTCCTCTCGTCATACGCTATATGCTAATCAACTGTTCTTGTTAGAAAGTCTGTTCCGTTGCTAACAAACTGAGGAAACAAAGTGGAAAATGGATCATAAATCTGCAATAATTAGCTTGGAGCTGCAGGTAATTTTATAAAAGTCTCCAATTTTATATTAGTACAAATATTCTGAGTGAAAAGGATTAAGACCCTTTCTGATGGTTTCCTGTGTTCTTTCAATGTTTTTATGCATTTGACTGCTGTATAAAGAAGTTTCATGCTGACATAAAATATACAGGTTTTACATAAGCCATCCTCACTAATGTTATTACTAGTCTTACAGAACTTCCTGGGAGTTCTTTCCGTACTCGGGGCAGAGGGTATACCCCGGTCACCCCTGAAAGAAACATTGCACCTATGGCCCAAATCCATCACAAATCAGATGGTGTCTTCTTTCGACGAGCACATTTTCCGTATTCACGTGCTGAAACTGAAGAAATTTGAAAAACATCAGTGAGGATGGCTGGCGCAAGCAGGTTTCGAACATATACCCCCTCGTAGGTGACCAGATACCGATTTTGCTCCGGGCAGGCATTTTAGTTTATTCGCAGTGTGTACAAGCTGTTATATGATCCGGACGCATATAGTCCGAGCTAATTGTTGTGCCTGATTCGGTGTCATTGTCGGGACGGGCGTAAGCCATAGTGCTGTTACCGCCCATACAATTAATTTTATCTTATCTTATCTTATCGGTGTCATTGTAAAAAGATACGCATTTTGTTCAAACAAATAACATATTGGTATATGTTTGCTGTTGTATGTGTCTGTGTATGCATGCATGTAATAAAGTAGTAATGGCAAGGTCGTTCTTAAGACTGGTCATGCTGGTGGGGGTCTGAAGTAATGAACTCCCAACTACATACTCCCGACGACATAGGCTACAACAGCATGGAGTAAGGAAAACCAAGAGAATGGATTTTGTTGTCATTTACTTGAGAACCTATCATACAAGGAAGTTTCAGAAACGTCTTACTTTTCTAATATTCCAGCTACTACCATATTTTTCTGAGAAGCACACAGTCAAGTGACTCCCTAATTTCTTCTTCGCTTGTTTCGTTTTCTCAACTTGCTCATCGTTCATCATACTGTCATTAAATTTGATGTATTACCACATTGAGAAATAATTTTTATGGGCACTGACAAGATACCGCATTTGCTGCCTAAATCCAAACCAAACATAATCGTTAACCCACCTCCACAGAAGAACCTTTTTCACTGGAAATAGTTTAGTGGTTTTCATTCGATTATTTTAGTCAGGCGAATGAACTCTACAAAATGTCAGTAACCTTAATATGGGGGAAATAGGCGAAGAAATTGCTTTCATTTAAAAAATAACAATACTTAACGTGCGTTCACATAAAATGTTTCTTCACTTGATTTGCCATTTGAATAACAATTAATTTAGTCGGCTTGTAAACAAAACAGGTTTGATTTAAAGACTTTAATGACCCTCAAATCTGATACGCATCGTTGGATTGTTTGGAAAGTTGGAAAACGTAAACAAAGGGATAAAACAAACTGGATGAATCCGGAGAGTCTCTTTCGAAACGTAAAAAACAGGGTTGAAGATATCAATAGTATATAACACATCGCTTGAAGCCTACATTGGAAACTTGAATGTCTCCAAATAATAAGTAGAAGGAAGGAAGGAAGGAGAAGAGAGAGAGAAAGAGAGAGAGAGAGTGAAAGAAATAAATCGAATTTACTTTGTTTTGGATATACGAATAGAAGTTGTAATGTCTCTTTGAAGAACTCGAGAAAAAAAATATAATTCAGGTCAAAGGTCAATGATAAGATATCCTCGCGAGACTTGTCTTTGTTTTACTTACATAAGATAGAAGAGTCGGTTAATTTAATAATGTACGTTTATATGTAGTTTTAATGTCTGAGTGGAAGATTGTATACGATTTCTATCCACTGCTGGATGAAGGCATCCCCCTCTTCTTTCTACATATTACGGTCTACTGCTATCTTCATCCACGTAGCTCCTGAAAAATGCTTGATTTCATCTACCAACCTTGCATTTGTACGTCGTCTCGGTCGTCTCGGTCGTTTCGTTTCTCTAGGAATCCAGTCCATGGAGTAAGTACATTTCTCTTTTATCTTCCTTTTATTCATTTAGCTATATGACCGGCACTTCTTCACTTCATCTTCTTCACATTCTTGATTACATCTTCTACCTTTGTTTGTGCGCGAATCCATTCACTTGTCTTCCTATCCATTATAGTTATATACACAGTAATTAAAATGCTACATTTCTGATGGAGAAATGTATACAACAACACAAGAGGAAGAAAAATGTAGAATATTGGTGTTCAGAATGTGTTGATAATGCGTAGGAGAAGTGGTCAACATCCATGTATGGTTACTTTATGTCTACAGACCCACTATATATCCTTGAGATGGTTACAGTACATGGAATAATCAGATTTGCTTGATTATATAACGAGAAAAAGGACGAAATTAGAAGAGGCGGGAACGTTCACCACCCTAGGATTACGAGGCCTAGGATTAGAGTCTCGTTATGGGATACAAGTAACTCAATACCTACATTAATATAAGCGTAGGGATTACTTTTCATACATTGAATGCATCGCCTGATCACGGGATTTGGTTTCATCATCATTGGATAATTGGTAACATTTGCACTGTAAAAAATAGCTGTGTTATTTCAACACAATACTGTGTCCCATTATGACTACCCTTTTTGTGTGTTAAATCAACACAACACATGGTGTTGATTTCGGTATTGGAAGAAAAAGGTGACTGATGTAGCGAGATTTAAGCGTTGGTTGCTCAGTTAGGAGTCGAGCGTTTTATAGATTTGGCTAAATTTTCACATAAAGAAGCACTAGATGCAAACGATATTTACCGAACAACATTTGAATTAAAAGACTACAGTATAGATTTAAACAGTGTAGGGGGTCAAATGTTGCTGAACCCTCAAAACAAACTAAATTACTTGCATGACTTATCGCATGGTTTCATCACTTCCTATTTGTCAATTGGGGACCAGAATTTCATTGTGAATATTCCATTTGCAAAAAGGAAACAAGCAAGATGGTGACAGCCAACACTTGACCAGCATTACTGCTTTCTTATCGTAACAACGTGTCAAATGATGAGCTTCCTTTCATAGAAATGGAACATATTCTCAATGAATGGAGACTGTGATCCCTAATTGACTAATGGAAAAGTGATTAAATCATGGCATAAGTCGTGAGAGTCGCGTTTCGCTATTGCTCCGATATCGGAATTTATCGTGTTGGGTGCCGCAGCGCAAGGTGTATTGGAGTGGTATTTTTGGTTTGACTTGAAAATATTTTATATATGTTTTGAAAATTTACAGAGAACACAAACTTTGAAAATAGATTTCAGTATATTAAAACAACGACCAAACTTGGGAGATATCCACGAAGCTATATATAGTCAAATTGGAGTAGAGGAAAAAAAAGACGTTGAGGCTTTGGAATTATGTAATTATAAGAAAGCAGAATTTTTGTGGTTAAAACGACATTAACTAGTGATCGAATTGATAGAACGATGCAAAGGATAATTGTATTTATTCGTAGATTGTGTGCGATATGTATTTCCGGTAACTGAAGTAGACCCAGAACTTACCTCTTTCGTGATATATAATGTACCTCTGGATAATATATCAGCGTCTACAGGAGCATTTAGAACAATTCGGTTTCGTAAAACGACTCCAAAAATGTTTTCATCGCAACTACCACTACAGGGTATACAACGGAAGAAGAATAGTATATTTTGGAAGTTTAAAACAAATAGTCCCTAGGTACTACAAGTTAGGTTATTTTAATCTGCAGATACTTCCAAATGATTATGTGACACCATACAGAGTAGCGGAACTAAATGAGAAAGAAAAGGAACCTCAAGTAAGTAAAATTCCTTTTAGTGTAAATTTGGAAGAGTTTCCAACACTGCCAGACATATTTATTCGTAGACGAGGAAGCGAAGGCGATGTAGCCACGTTACGACCAGCACAGCAAATTGAAGTGTGTGAGAAATCGCCGGAGGGACAGGCAGAGAGAGAGCCGAATCAGCTGTTGGTGTGGTTAACGTAAATCAGGCAACAAAGATTACGACAGAAGCAGTTCATTCTGAGGAAACTGCGGGGGGGAGCCTTTTTTTGGAAAGTTAAGTTTAATTAGTGCAAGTAGTGGTAGTGTAGTGTTGGAGTAGAGTGTGGAAGTCTCAAATCAACCTATTATAGAAGAAGAAAAGGAGGGTGATTTTGGAACGTGTACAGAAGAGGTGAGAGAAGAAGCTAAAATTATACAAGTGGAAGAAATAGAGGAGGATGACGTCAAACTACAATCAACTTCTGAGGAAAAGGCCGGAGAAAGTCTGGTAGGCCCATTTAATTTTACCAGAAGCTATTTAAAAAGCGAGGTCCAGAGGTAAGTAAGTGTTTTTAAAAAATTTTTTGCTTAAACAAAAAAACTTTGCGTAAAAACTAAGGAAAGTTACAGCCTTTTGGCCTCAGGGAGTGAACAAGACGGAAGTGAGCCCCCACTGTTTTAAGTAAATATAGTGGCGACAATACGGAAATATGTATCCTTCAGTATTAATTTTGGCAGGTGTTTTGTTTTCTCTACACATGTACTGTGGAGGGGAAAGAACAGTGGGAGGGGGAGAGGATAACAAGTTATTTTCTTGTCATGGCAGACAATGCAAACAATGATCATATGAAGGAAGCATCATTTAATATCAACATCACCACATTTAACATCTGTCACGGATATGCTGAGGGAAAATGTAAAATTTTTTCACAAACTTTGCGAAATTCAAATCTGCATATTGTTGCAGTACAAGAAACCCAGATCAGGATTTTCATATTAAAAATTATAAATATGTAAAAAAATATAATGTAATTGACAAGGTTCCCACCTTGTCAATCACATTATATTTTTTTACATATTTATATAATTTTTAATCTGAAAATCCTGACCTGGGATTTCTTTGTGCGTCAGGATATGGAGTTTTTGGATGTGTATAAGTCCTTGGATGGGAGAGTGTATGCCATCAAGACGTCGGGTGTGACTAGTTTTGTAGTTTATATGGAAAGTGGAACAAAAGCAAAAATACAAAAAGAAAATCAATTTCAATAGCTCGCCCTAAATATATATTGCCATCCCAATCCCAACTTACTCGTTTTGGGAGATATGAATGCGGTTTTTGATCGTAATGCAACAACCTCTAAAGACGATTAGAGTCCTGTTTTAAAAAAAGATATTAAAACTATATTTGATGCATTGGATTATTTTTTTCTCAAATGTACCAGTGTTAACCTACATAACAGCAAAATCTACAAGTAAATTGGATTACATTCTGTTTAGCCCGTGTTTAGAAAATAATATAGAAAGTGTAGCTAAGGAAAAACTGGCAATGTCAGACCATAGTTTGGTAAAAATCAATATGTTCGGGAAGGTGCCACTACACTTTTGCCCCTCTCTATGGTGACGTTTAAACTCCGATTTTATAACAGAACCGACCTTCCAAAATTTAACCTTAGATATAATAAAAAGAAACAGATATGTATAAAGGAACTGTGGGGAAGATTTGAAATTGTGGACACGCAGGAAAAATAAATTTAGAAGGGAATACAAATCGTGTACAAGGGATTATTATGATTGTAAACGAAAAACTATTAACTTTTACCAAGCAGTGTTGCAATCATATAATCAATGGGAGATGCAAAACCAATTTTGGATTCAGAAAGTGAGAAAAATCGAAAGTAAAATACGTTTGTTGATGTCCGTCCTATCGGTATACAGGGATAACAAAAAGAAATTCCTTACAAAGTGTGGCATATACGAGACAACAAATTTGGACACTGTGATATGGAACATAAAAGACGAGAGGAAAACTCAATAAATTAATTTCAAAATGAGGAGGGCAAAATTTTTAAAGGTCCGGAGATATATGTTGGAATTCGAAATCAATACATCCGACATTTTGAAACGTATAGGGATCTAGGTGGTGGATCCAATTCAAGAATTAAAGGTGGAAAATTTACCACAATTATCGGAAGAAGAACAAAAATGTCTTACCGAACCTTCCTCAAAACAAGAAACTGAAAAAGCTTTGTTACCCCTAAATATGGACCTCGAGTGGAGGGGAGGATGGCCTCCTTGGTAAGTGGATGGTGGCAAATAAGGACTATATAGTGGACAAATTAGTGCCAGTGTTTAATTCCTTCTGGAACTATCCGACAACAGGAGATTTTTGTACATCAATTGGAATTTTGTGAAAAAATAAACAGAGAGCATTAGTAAAGAACTGTAGACTTATACATCTGACAAATTTTGATGCAAAACTGTTTATGAAAATTGTGACAAACAGACTTAAATGTGTAATTAATAATCTTTTGCATAATAGCTAAAGTGGAATTCGGGGCATGAACCCCATATATATATATATATATATCATATTCATCCGTTACTGCTGAATGAAGGCCTCCCCCTTTTCTTTCAACATATGTCGGTTTCCTGCTATCCTCATCCATGTAGCTAATGAAAAACGCTTGATTTCATCTAACCATTTTGCATTTGGACGTCGTCTCGGTCGTTTCTTTTCTCTAGGAATCCAATGTAGTACATTTGTCGTCCACTTTCCATCTGTTTGTCTAGCTATGTGACCGGCCCATTTCCACTTCATCTTCTTCGCAATCTTGATTACATCCACTACCTTTGTTTGTGCGCGAATCCATTCGTTTGGCTTCCTGTCCCTCCTGGTTATTCCTTGCATGGATCTCTCCATTGCTCTTTGTGTGACTCTCAATCTTTGAGTCGTTTGCGCATTCAATGTCCAAGTTTCACAGCCGTACATCATCACAGGTAAGACACCCTGATTATAAACTTTACGTTTCAGACACATTGGTAGTTTGTTTTTGAAAATAAAGTGTAGTCTACCTAACGAACTCCACGCCATTTTACATCTTCTATTTATTTCATCAGTCAACTTGACTTTAAATTTTGGAACACTCTCTCCAGGATCGCAGAAAACAGTTTTGGGGAAATTGAATCTCCTTGCCTTACCCCCTTTCCAACTTTAAATTTATCACTTTCTTGATGTAGTCTAATGACAGATATATATATATATATATTCATTTAAAGAACATTCGAGATTTAACACGGGAGAAACCATACCTTTTTTATTTTTAAAAACTGACTTTTCGTGTGCCTACGACGGAGCATCTCACGGGTATTTATTTTCAATAATGAGGGCTATAAAATGTCCAAATAATTTAATCCAACTAATACATTACATATGTGGAAGTAGATATGTTAAAATTTCAGTAAACGGGCAAATAGGCCATCGGATTCCTCTGAGGCGCGGAGTCCTTCAGGGATGTCCTTCCGCATCCCTTGTTTTTGCTTTGATAATGTCATCCTTTGCTCATGCATTGGATCATACTTTGTCAGGCATAAAACTATGTCAAAGACCTATTCGAAATCTTATATATGAAGATGATATAAATTTTTGTATTAAAAATGAAAATAAATTATGTAAAATAATGGAGCTGATCGAGAAATTTTATACTATTTCGGGAATACGTATAATTCCAGATAAAACTCAAGCGATGAATTTGAAAGCTAGGATTAGTCCAAAAGTCATGGATAAGATGAAAGTATCCGATCATATCAAAGTGTTAGGTAGACATGAATTGTACGATATCAGAAACAGCTACAAATTTGATTCACATCTTAATAGCAGATTTGCAAAAATATCAACAATGCTTATC
Organism: Lepisma saccharinum; assembly: GCA_022664845.1. Taxonomy (NCBI): domain Eukaryota; kingdom Metazoa; phylum Arthropoda; class Insecta; order Zygentoma; family Lepismatidae; genus Lepisma; species Lepisma saccharinum. The sequence goes on along the minus strand of JAGDQP010033758.1, from coordinate 2,659 downwards.
ATCGACTTTAGATCGGTCTCGTTTTATAAACGTTTTTGTTTTGAGTAAATTATATTTTCCATTACAAATTATTCCGTTTCCTAACCAATTTTGGTTGAAAGTAAATAAATATTTGGGTTATTTTATATGGTATAAGCAAATGATCAGGGTTCCGAGACCGGATCTTTATAAAAGTCTCGAAAGGGTTAACCTAAAGAAAATTAATACTCAAGCAACTTCTTTGCTAGCACATCGTTTTGCGAGACTATTAGTTGACTATAGTTGAATATTTCATTTAATAGCCATAAAAGAATTAGGAGACGACGCGTCATTTGATATTAAAGCTATACAAGGTCGCCTAAGGATTTTTTCTGATATAATTTTGGAATTTGCCTATGCGGTCGTGGGGAAGGTGCCTATGGAAAATTATTATGTAAAAAACACTTTATGACACAAGCTGAAGAGAAATTTAGTCGCACTTTACAAAATTAGGGAAAGAAACGGCCTATAATATGTGAAAATTTGGCCTCTCTCAAACATAATGTAATACTCCATCATATAATGTATATACAAGTTTAAAATTTGGATCTTTTTGGAACAAATTTAAAAAATAAAGGTATGAGTAAAGAAGATGGATGTAAAATGTGTGTAGAAAGGGAGGATTTATATCATAAGGTAGTGAAATGTAACCAAAAAGAAATGATTTGGGAAAAATGTAAACTGTAATATTGGAGAGTAACAAGGTGCCATTATCGAGATTTAAATCTAAATGACATATATGGTCAACAGGGTTTCCGATTTTCTCCCCCAGAACGTCGTAAATTTGTGATGTAGTTATTTGCTGTGACAATGTTCATTTTAAAAAATAAACAAGAAATTAATACGGCTGAATGGTATACACAAAAAGTTCTATAGCACTTCTACAAATATACCACGAGAAGGACGAGAAGAGTATGCTCAATATTATAAAGTGTTATATTAAAAATGGATGACGTAAATAAGGGACTTTGAGGTTAGAAATTTGATTTATTTTCTGTACGGGTCAATTTTTTATGAAATTTATAAAAGTGGAAATGTTCTGGCCGGGTTGGAGTTACTGGTCTTCCACCAGGCGCCTCCCCAGGTGGCGGATAGGGGAATGCCGACCAGATATGGTGCGTACCGGAAATATTCCGGGGCGGACCAAAGCCAGTACTGCTGCCTTGCAGTTATCAGAGGGATCTACAAAGGCTAGGGGAAGATAACCCCGAACAAAAATACCATGGTGAGGGGAGGCAGCATCACCATTACCACTCTGAGGCTGAAGATGAATGACATCGGCAAGGCTCAGAGATGGACAGAGGACGACATCTTGAATGTCTGCCTTTACTGCGAGGTCGTAGAGCTGACAACTCTACACCGCTAAAACATGTCAAGAAATAGTAACAGATGGTTCATGGATTCTCCTGGGGTAAAATATTCCGGAGGTAAACTAGTCCCTCATTCGAATCTCCGGGCTGGGACTGCTTCAGGGGGCTCTATGAACAGGATTAAGAAAGACCTTAGAATAGGAACGTGGAACGTACCAACATTATACCAAACGGGCGCTCTTCAGGTGGCGCTACGCGAGACCGAGAAGTACGAGCTAGACATATTAGCGATACAAGAAGTTCGGTGGGAGGGTCAAGATAGCATCCCACAGGGCAAGTACACTTTCTACTACGGGGGAACACAGTCTCACGATTTCGGAACAGGGTTCCTCATTAAGAATAGTATCCTTCAGGCGGTTCAGAATATAGAGTTCGTAAACGAAAGGCTATCGTACGTTACGATACGTACTCGATGGGGCAACACGGTTTTATTAAACGTCTATGCTCCGACCGATGTGTCTACTTATAACGAGAAAGATATATTCTACGATGAGCTAGAAAGACTCTTTGACCGATTACCGAAGTATAATTCGAAAATTGTGTTGGGTGATTTCAATGCAAAGGTAGGGAGGGAAGAAAAATATAGACCTACTATAGGCAAATACAGTCTTCACGAAAAGACCAACAACAATGGAGAAAGACTGATAACTTTCGCGATTTCGAAAAACTTACTGGTAAAGAGCACGTACTTTGAACACAAAAACATACACAAATACACATGGGTATCTCCGGACGGCAAAATTCTCAACCAGATCGATCACGTATTAGTAGACAGACGAAGACACACCAACATTATGGACGTTAGGTCGTACAGAGGAGCGGAAGGTGACACCGACCACCAATTAGTGATCACAAAAGTAAGGGAAAAGTTATGCATCGCGAACAGAGAAAGCAAGGGATCAAAACAACTGAAATTCGAAGTGAAACTATTAAATAATCCGAGCATAAGAGCAGATTACCAACTCGAACTCTCAAATAGGTTCGAAATCCTAGCCGACTCGAGTAATAATAATGATGATATTAATAATGAAATTGATGTAAGTAAGATGTGGGAGGCAATTCGTGAAACAATTAAGAGCGCAGCGAAGGAACGCGTAGGTGAGAAGAAACAACAGAAAAATAAACCTTGGTTTGATGAAGAATGCATTAAACTTCATGAGGAACGAAAACAAGCAAGGCAACGATGGCTAAGTAATAAAAGCGAAGCAAATACCAACCACTACAGTAACGCGAAACGAAACGCCACACTAGGGTTCAGAAACAAAAAGCGA
>JAGDQP010033757.1:0-20503 GCA_022664845.1 Lepisma saccharinum | reverse complement strand
CATCCGTCTCCCATTTCACACCTTTTTAGGGCTAAAGAACTTGGCTCCACTTTTTGCACCTCTGGTGTTTTTGTTCGGATTTCACAGCTTTTTGTACGTGTATAATATATATACTCGTTCGCTCGGCCTCGTTTAGGTCCTCGCCCCCCCGTAGCTGGCTGCTCCCCCAACTTCGAGTTTTTGGGTACTTACGCCCCTTTATCGTAACCACTCTCCAGGACACTGCGCTTCCATGTTGCAGATTTTTTTCCATACCCACCACCCGTGGGAATGAGATATTTATTGAAACATAGGGAAGCTTTGCGATATTTATTGTAACCTACTTGTGATGATACAACAAATTTGCTTCCTGCTGGCGGCAATAAAATCCACCACCACCAACCCTAAGGCTCGAACATCATCTGGTGTTTTGCTCGGATTTCACAGCTTTTTATAAGTATATATATATATATATATATACTCGCTGGGTGTGCTGCCCCAGAATTCCGTGTGCGCCCCAACTTCAAATTTTTAGGGCTAAGCTCCCTTTATTGTGATCAGACTTTCTGGGGACAGCGCCCCATGCTGTGCAGACCTTTTCCCATATTGCCTCGGGGGCTGCACTCTCACAGCGGTGGTTTGATCTTTTTATTGAAACATTTTCGTGATGGTACACCTTCATACCAAATTTCTCGTTTCTCTAGCTTCAGTGGTTTGGAAAATGGTATTTGGGCGGCTATGTTGAATTAAAGAAAGCGATTTTTAAAAAGTTTTCTTACATTGCCGTTACCTACTTGTGATGGTACACCTTCATACCAAATTTCGTTTCTATAGCTCGAATGGTGTGGAGAAAGTTTTTGTGAGGCCATTTTGATCCACGTTAACAACTTTTTCAAAAATGTAATTTATTCCTAAACTACTCTTGTTAATACACCGTTATGCCAAATTTCGTATCCCTAGTTCAAACGTTCTGGAAAATGGATTATGAAGTCAGCCATTTTGGATTCAAAATGATGTCTTTGCAGATATTTTGTAATCTACTAGTGATGATATACCGTCATACTTCGAAAATTCATATTTCAATTTTTAACATCTTTTTTCTTGCAGAACCTCAAAACCGCTGATTTCGCAATAAACTTTTGTTCCTGTATAGCATGCTGACGTTTTGTGACACGCGAAACTCGGCTGCATGCACTGCCGTACGTGTTGATACTCCCCTTGATTCGCTCGCGTCACTGCGCGAAGAATCCCACGGCAGGCCGCGCATCGAACTTGAGGAGTTTGGAGGAACTGCGTCTTTTTATCACAACCAGAATCTGCAGTGCACTGCGCCACATGATGCAGATATTCCCTCATACTCCAGAGCGCTGCGTCCGAATGGGGAAACTTCCACATTCTGCCTGTATAACATGCTCCTGGCAGTGTTAACGTTTGTGGCGAGTAAAACTTGGTGGGACATGCAGGAGTATTGGAAGTTGGCGCGAGGAACTAGGCTCATCCATATTCCATTTCACCGCTTTTTAAGGTTGAAGGAGTTGACTGGACATTTTGCACCCCTGGTGCTTTTGCTCGTACTTCGCAGCTTTTTACACTTGTGTAATGTATATACTTGCTTCGCCTCATTGGGGCGCTGCCCCCAGAATTCCAAGATGACCTCGCTTTGGCGCACCCCTTTATCGCAATCAGGCTCCAGCTGGGAACTGTATCCTAGTAGGGGAGACGAGCCGAATTTATTCTAACCTACTCGTAATGGTACACCTTCATACCAAATTTCGTTTCTCTAGGTTCAGTCGTTATAAAGTGGGGCTTAGGCGGGCATTTTGGATAAAAGATGGACACATTTTTAACGTTTTCTTATATTTTCGTGACATAGTCGTGATGATACACTGTCATACCAAATTTCATTTCTCTATCTCGAACGATGTGAAAAATGGTATTTCAGCTGCCATTTTGAATCAAAGATGGTGATTTTTTTTAAAACGTTGTTATGTTTTCCTAAACTACTCTTGATAATACATCATTATGCCAAATTTCGTATCTCTGGCTCAAGCAGTTGGAAAATGGATTTATGACGCCCGCCATTTTGGATAAAAGATGGCGTCTTTAGAGATATTTTGTAATATTTTCATAATTTACTAATAATGTTGTACTGTCAATGTTCATTATTTTAAACCCATATATTCCCGTAAGTACATAACACACAATTTATAAAAGACTTCGCGTGTTTGTGTTTGTATTAAAAAGACTCTGTATAAGTAATCAATGTATTCAATAAGCCAATCAACTTTGTTATAGCCTATCAGTGTTCTAGATACACCAATGTATTAAAACTATATAACAAAAAAAGAAAATACATCCTGAGACCTTGGCAAGAATAATTACGTATGACTAGTATTAAGTGTATTTCATATTGTTGACGGAAGTAATTGTCCAGTTTCATTTTATTTACTTAAATAGCCTTTAGGCTATTTTGTCCGTATTCAGTCCGCAACTATTGTGGTAACCCTAACATTAGGAACTTCAACTGTTAAGTTCCTTAACATATAAAAAGCGTGTACAATAGCCAACCGGATGACCGAGCGGTCTGCGGCGGTAGGCCATCGGCTCGAAGGTCCCGGCGGGGCCAAGGGTGTGTATTTTAACAGCTAAAGGCGAATCGTGACGGGCCGAAGTCCAAAGTTACTAGACTCGACCATATAAAAAAGTTTACAAGCTTTTGCATGTACAATACTTTTCACCAGCCCCTCACTTTGTTTTTGTCATATTTCGGAAACGGTGAAGGGACAAACGAAATCTTTTTCTGGACAAACGAAGCACAAACAAATGACAAAAAGAAATTTGAAATTTGGAGATGGTGGAGGGGCTGTCATTTCATCAGCCCTAACTTGGTTTCTGTTAAATTTCGGAAACGGTGAGGGGGACAAACGAATTTTTTTCGGGACAAACGAAGAACAATCGAACGGTAAAAAGAAATTTTGAATTTGAAGAGTTGTGGGGTAGCCCCCCAGTTTGAACTCACTATATTTTAGAAACCGTGAGGGAACAAACGAAGCACAAACAAATGACAAAAATAAATTAGTAATTTGGAGATATGGGGGCTGTCATTTCACCTGCCCCCGACTTTGTTCTTGTTATATTTCGGAAACGGTAAGGGGACAAACGACTTTTTTTTTCGGGACAAACGGGGACAAACGAAGCACAAACGAACGGTAAAAATAAATTTTGAATTTGAAGAGGTGTGGGGCCACCTTCCCCACTTTGAACTCACTATATTTCGAAAACCATGAAGGGACAAACGAATTATTTTCGGGACAAACGGGAACAAACGAAGCACAAACATATGGCAAAAAGAAATGTGCAATTTGGAGATGTCAAGGGGCTATCGTTTCACCAGCCCCCACTTTGTTTGTTATATTTCGGAAACGGTGAGGGGACAAACGATTTTTTTCGGGACAAGCGGGGACAAACGAAGCACAAACGAACGGTAAAAATAAATTTTGAAGTTGAAGAGGTGGGTGGGCCAGCCCCTCCACTTTGAACTCACTATATTTCAGAAACCGTGAGGGGACAAACGTTGACAAACGAAGCATAAACAAATGGCAAAAAGAAATTTGGAATTTGGAGATGTGGAGGGGCTGTCGTTTCACCAGCTCCTCACTTCGTTTTTGTTATATTTCGCAAACGGTGAGGGGACAAACAAAACTTTTTTCGGGACAAACGGGGACAAACGAAGCACAATCGAACAGTAAAAAGAAATTTTGAATTTGAAGAGGTGGGGGGCCTGCCCCTCCACTTTGAACTCACTATATTTCAGAAACCGTGAGGGGACAAACGAACTTTTTTCGGTACAAACGGGGACAAACGAAGCATAAACAAATGGCAAAAAGAAATTTGGAATTTGGAGATGTGGAGGGCTGTCGTTTCACCAGCCCCCCCCCCACTTAGTTTTTGTTATATTTCGGAAGAGACGAGGGGACAAACAAAACTTTTTTCGGGACAAACGGGGACAAACGGGGACAAACGAAGGACGAAAGACGAAGGACGATTGGGAAAGAAATATTTTGAGTTTTTTGAACTGGGGCGGCTTGTGAAATGGACCTAAGAAAGCTTCATCAGTCAATGATTTTAAAGTTACGAAATGCACGTTTGCTCTATTGTTATTTCATTTTTCGTTTGCAAAGAATGTGGCTATTTGGATTGGGAGGTACTTCAAACTATTCTACTTCATACGTAAACAAGTTTGAAAACTCTTATGTTCAGTAATTTTTGTGCTATGCATTTCTTCATTAACATATTCCTGAGAGACTCAACCGTTAGGCCTATGTACTGTTAGAATTTAAAGTGTTGAGTCCGCCTTATAATTGATTTATTTATTTACTGCTGGCTCACTACTATGTAATACGACATGTCTGACTATTCTCTAGAAAAAAATACCACTGTCAGTAAGAGGTTAAACCTTAGAAAAGTTAGCAGAGGATAATTGCAAAATTCCTTTATGCATCTTTTGTGCGGATACTAATCCTGGTTTCTCAAAGTATAAGTTGAGGAGCCTTGCCAGTTAGCTGTTTTGGCAACAAAGCCGTGAACGAGTAATAAAGTTTTACCAGAGTGTTTCATGATGCCGATCGATAGGTAATAGGAAGGGGATCCTCTTGACTAAATTGAATTCTCTTTTTTAATTTTTGTCGAAACGCTCCGATGATTTCCAATTTCAGTGAATTTAGACAGTTGTCTACACTGAAACTACTTCTTTATGGAAATTTATTTCAACATGTTACAATCAGCGATGTATTTTTATGACTAGACCGCGAAATCTTGTTCTATAATTTGAGTTCTAGGCACCTAAAATAGGCACTTTAAAATCTCAAATTAGGCACTAGAAAAATAATTGTATCCAAAAATATACAATATATATATACCTTAACACATACAGATTTTATTAAAGTGAAAAACCTTTATAACGCTATCATGCAGAGAAAATAGATATACTACTGCATTAATAGTTGGACTTAACCAATTGTCTTCATCACGTTATACCTGTATCTCTATTATGGCCTCGAGATCTCTACCCATTCAATTTGCTTACGAAACAATCGGGATGAGTGTTAGCCATAGTACTGTTACCACCAATCCAATTCGTTTTATCTTACGAAACCACATTTGCATCCTGTGTGTTTCATGATGCCGATCGATAGGCAAATTAGACTCAATAGACAGAGGGATCCTCTTGTCTTTCTCATTAATTGAATTCTCTTTTTTAATTTTTGTTGAATCGCTTTGATGATTTCTGATTTCCGTGAATTTAGACAGTTGTCTGCACTGAAACTATTTCTTTATGAAGCATTTATTTCAACGTGTTACCTTCAGCCATATATTTTATGACTTAACCGTGAAATTTTAGGTTTTATAATTTGAGTTTTAGGCACCTAAAATAGGCACTTTAAAATCTCAAATTAGGCACTAGAAACAAAATTGTATCTTAAAATATACGATATATATATTAAAACATACACAATTAAAAAAATGTGAAATATCTTTATAACACTATCATGCAGAAAAAGTAGATATACTAGTGCATCAATACTTGAACGTAACCCATTGTCTTCATCACGTTATACTTGTACCTCTATTATGGACTCGAAGTCTCTACTCATTCAATTTGCTTGTCAAGACAACCCATTCAATTTGCTTACGAACAACATGTACATTTGCATTTGCGTACAAAAAGGAAAGGAAAGGGAAAAAAACATTCTGACCAGGGAAAATCAACGGACATTTCGCATAGTAAGCTAGCACTATACTAGTTGCGCTACGACGGCTGTGAAAGAACTGGCCACAATAAAACTTCTAGTACTCTCGCACTTCAGACCGCTCATTAATTACCATTTACAATCGTATTCGATGGCAGGCTCTACATAAAGGCATTATATGGATTTTGCTAAATTAATATACGAAATTTGGTCATGATCTGAATATTGAGATCAGAATGTTTCAGTATAAGCTACGACTATTCATCAAATATGGCAAACTTTGTCATTCGTAGAACTGCCGCCAGCGTTGCAAAAGCAATATTTCTGATACCTATTTGAAACCTAGGAAATATTGTCAAACTTACATTTACGTTACCTTGAGACCTACTCTGAATCTCCATGCCCTGAAACATAAGACGGACATTGCAAAGTTCCTGAAACATTGCTGCAATTTTATGTACTTTTCATTTGAAAAATGCGATTTACCTGGCCTGAAACTTTGAATTTTGCACCAAACACAAGATCGTTTATCAAAATTTTGCACAAACTTTTAAATTTCACAATTTAAAGTGTCGAAATATTACAAATTAATAATAGGTGTACTTTTCACAAGAACCTGTGGATAAAATTAAATTTTTGTAGCATATACCATTTTAGAAAATATATTCACACTAACACAACAAAATAGACACAAATCAACATTTCTCAAAATTCCCATTCAACATTATCAAAATGGTTGAGGCTTTGCCAGCTATTTTCGCATATTAGAAGATAAAGCTGAGTACAAAAACATATTTCCAAATTTTCACGAAATTGGGCTTACATAGAACGCAAAGTTCCAAATTTCAGAAATCCTGTTTCCTAAACATATAAACTTAGGTAGCAATTATTATAGATTCTAAAGGCTCTCTCAAAAATGGATACGAGGTTAAGATGTCTGTAATGAAAGCAGCTCATAATTTTATTGTTGGGCTAGCGCAAACATAGGATGGGATTGTTGTAATTTGAAACAAAGGGCTCAATTTCCCCTTGGTAAAGTCATTTTTGCACTTCGACCAACATATGTAAAGGAATTGCGTATTGGTTCTTGTAACAAACTTCTTGAGGAGTGATATTAATGTTATGAGTATAGCCTCTAACCCTCGCTAATCTGTCTGGGTCCCATTCAAATGCATCTGTAAATTCCCAGCATAAACTGAAAATATCATTCCTTGTTTCTGGACTCCCACTGCTACTAATCCGTATCCTTTTGTGGTCAATTAATTTTCTATCCTCCAATTTTTTTTTCGCTCATGTAATTATTTGTTACATTCTAACATTCGTAGGACGCTGGGATGTAAAGTTCCAATGCATTGCCTAAAATCTCGTCTTTTCTCACTTCCACATTTTTGTTTGTGAAATTATATTTAAAATCTTTACTGTCTTATCATTTGCCTCAAAAACACATGGAGCTGCAAAAATTCCTTTACTTGGAACAAAATTTAATTTTCGTACAAGAACATTTTCGTTTCTTTTTGTGGAATTGAGTTTTTACTGATATCGTTTTACTGGAGTAAGGTGGAACCTTTGTCTTTGACCAACTGAAAATTTTGAATTTGAACACTCTAGAGCTAGCAATGCCTTCTGTACACTGTATTTTCTCTTTCTATAAACTTAGATGGTGGTTTTCCAAAATGTTTAAAATAAAATGTATTATCTGATAATCTTATGGTTGCAAATGTTCTCGCATCCAGTCGTGAGTCAATAGAAAGTTATATGTAATTCATTAGCTACACAAAAAGTATAAGTTTTCCCGTCAATGGTAAATCTTGCAATAACTATTTGAAGTACCAAAGATTATTGGATACATCTCTAACATTAGCAGGAATGTTTTTTTATCCCATTTGCCGACTAATAATAATCTATCGAATATTGAGATCAAACTTTCGGAATCTAGTAGGACTATAAGCTTTATTCCGTTCGTGTAAATTTTGTATTTGTATAATTCTTGTAACAATTGTTTCGCATATTTTGTTATAATTATTTGTTTTCCTCTTGACGTATATCACGTGTATTTTTGCTGGATGTAGAAGCCTGGCGGAAACTAACCCTCCTTTTACCTACATTTACACTTGTCTCTTGTCTAAAGTTTGAATTATTTCGACTTGAACTCATGTAGTTGTTCACATTTTGGTTCTGTGTTTCTTGGTTTACATATTGAATGCACTAGACTCTCGCTAATCCGGTCATTCGTTGCACATATGGGTGCCGGATTTGCGGAATTACCGGATTATTGAGACGGTCGGAAATTACTAGTTTAAACACATAGATACTATACAGGCTATACTTTATTAAATCCAAAGACATAGTATGTACTGAACTTTACTATAAGAAAGTCACAATTTCAAAAACGTGTGAATAGCATTTTTAACTAACAACATTATTTCACATGATAATTCATTGTTGTGCGCGTGATTTATGCATGAGGGACTAGAAGCCGGATGTGGGCCGGACTGCTGAGGGTTGGATTAGCGAGACTCTAGTGTGCTCCAAACCGGAAAAGCGGTTTATCGTTGTTAAATTCCAAACCTAAATGTTGTACTGCCTCATTTGCATTTTCTAGCGACGACCCTGAATTATAACGTCGTCCTAACCTATGTAATTGGAAAAGAAATCCGAATTTAGGTTCTGAGAAAGGTTACAGCAGTTATTTTGAAAATTACCTGTCTGTTTATTGAAGAATTTCTTGTTCTGGGGAATGTGCTTCTTGTGAGATGACCTTCCTCGGCGACCATAACCACTATACTACTCTGTCTGATTCTTAATGCATCTTTCTGTTTATTTTCGCTCTATACAACTTATCATGTAAACTAAGTTGTTTATTCCTCTCAGCTAGTATATGTGTGAAAGATTCTATTTGTGCTAGTATTTTCTAAAAACTATTCGAAATATTATTTAAAATATTTTTAGTTTTCTTTTTGTCTATTCTTAGCGAGCAATGTAGCAGAGACTTTAGATGCATGGACGAGTGAACACTTGGAAGATGTAGTGACATCAGTGATCTTGGAATTTGACCCTTGCTTTTCCATTATGTGCCTTCCGGCGTGAGAACGGCTGTTGTTCATTTTGATGTGACTTGTACACTTCGCATCAAAAAAATTGCGACAGCGAACGCCGTGCAGCTAGGCAACCCAAATGGCACCTTCTTATCCTATAATCGTGTCCGGTAAACAGACCCCCTCTTTCTCCTTCCTTCGTCTCGTCCATACTAAAAACAGCAAAGAGCATGAGTACGTTTTTTGTTTTTTGTTTTCAAAATAGACGTGTATTAGTAGCAATAAAATGAAAGAATGAAAGCGAGACGAATCAATACACAGAAGTTGATGAAGGGAGAAATTGAAACATACAATGAAACATTGAAACCAATGGATGTCTGTTAAACAGAGGCAAAGAAATGAGAGAGATAGGAGAGGAGGGGGAAGAGAGAAGAAGAAGAAGAAGTAAAGATAAAAGTATGGAATTTGAACTTAGTAAAAAAGATTAAGTTCAGTTCCCACACTATAAAGTTCAGTTCCCACAAATCTAACAGCAAGATAGAAATGACTTTTGTATTTTATATGTGTTCAGAACTATTCGAATATAGTGACGGGTGCTTCAAAAATTCATTAAGTCATCACTTTCAAAATGGCGACCAAACTTCGTGGTCAAATTAAATACTAATGATTTCCAGTGCAACTACAGAGTTTTGAGACACATATAGGATAATGTCAAAAGTGTAACACACATGCTTTGTTTGCGCGGGGTTCGGTTGCAAATGCGGTGGGGCTCATTGAACGTACTGGTTCGGAATACATTGTAATCAGGGATTCCGCCAGTAGTTTCAGATTGGAGAGGGTGTAAAGTCAAAATTGGGAGGGTGTATGTAGTTCTGCACTGTGTCTATTATCTATTGACCATAAAAATGTTAACGTTGGGGTAGTTTGGGGTCGACACCCCCCAACCGTGGCCGGGGTCTCACCGAATCACTGATTGTAACTAACCCAGTAGATACAGTAAGCCATACATTGTATTCCAGACTACTAATGCAAATTGAACATAAAAAGAATGTGAATGAATGATAATTTTTCTGCTTAATTTCTATCAGAAATAGCCAAGATTATAAATCCTTATCTGTATGAAAACGAAAAGTTACAAATGTTCAAAAGCAAAATTAACATGTTCCTTATAGGCATAGTAAACCTTACATGTTCCACATTGCCAATGTGAAAAAAGGAACACATGTAGGGTTGATTAATTAGAGGATGGAAACGAATTTGGTGCCAAACTAATATAAAAATAATTCTTTACTTGAAATGGTCAAAAAATTGGGCCATTTTCTACTCATGTCTTAAAATTTATCTGTTCTGGACATCCCACTATATATTCCACCTATTGCGAATATAAGGTTCTAATAATTACGACACTAAAGAAGTAGGAGTTAATTGCACCGGTTAATTTAAAGTTCGCAGGTAATGTTAAAAGTGCCGTACCGTTACCTGTTTTTATAACAATTCGCACAGATAGAATGAACATGGCAGAGCTGAAACGGGTCACCGGTTCTCGAGTATGCTGGTCAAGTTTTGGACTGTGTCGCCGGGTGTAAAATTCGAACGCATTCGGACGCGGTGGTTCGATGTAGATCTGATAACCCATAGGATAACCAGGACGAGAGTAGTTACCCCTAAAACACGAAAAATACGACGCCGAAATTCCCAGTTAAATAGATTATCCAGATCGGGTCAATCGGGTTACCGGGTCACATATGTTTGGGTCAGGCCCTATCACCGGGTTATCGAAAGTGGCCCGGAATTGGCTCTGGAACACGTTAAAATGGAGAGAGTGTATGTGTAACGTAAGATAAAAAAGATAAAGATGAATAGACATAGAGAGAGGAAGAAGAAGAGAAAGAAACAGCGAAGACACGATAACAATACATCAAGAAAGAGAGGAAGAGAGGAAAATCAATATAAAACATGAAAAGTATATTATCATTGTGCTAAAGAACACACACTGTTAACTCTGATTCTCGCCAGTGATGCTTCGTAACTCGTAAGTTCTCCAGTGGGAGATGAAGATCTCTTTGAATACTTTAGTTTATGCGAAAAAGAAACTAGCTGGTGGAGAATTGAACCCAGGTTCTCAAATTTGCAGTCCAGCACGCTAGCGATACTCCACACTTGCCTCTATCCAGCACGTGCTTAACAAATGCTATAGTGTTTCTTTCTAAGACTAATAATATGAAAAGTTTATCCTTCAGATCAATGACATGTCCTGGTAACCCCCTGAGGCTTGATTTGAACTTTTCCAACCAACATTCGTAAATCGTCTTCCTACCTACAATGACTCAGGTTCTTCTTTCTACAATCGGAAATATTCTCCGTTTTGTAGAGAAGTTATGATTAGATTATTCACGATTTCTTTGTAAAAAATGTTTAGCTAGAGCAGGTTTTGAACCTATGTTGACAAACTTCGCATTGAAATGCCCAGCGCGTTTCCTCTACTCTATCTTCCCAACAAAGCAGAACAGCAATATATTACTAAGTTCAAGTGCGAGGAAAATGTAACATTGAGTGTATGTATTACATTTTGTCTGTATGTATTGTGTGGTAAGCAAACACATGTGTATGCATGTCCTTTTTGCCATGTCGAATTATGAGATGAATATATTATCACAGTTTTAGAAACATCCAGTTTAGGGTAAGTATTGCCACATTAAGATGCGATCATTTATTGTATTTTAATTTTAGGACGTGTCTAGAGCAACGACGGTTTTCCGTCGTTGCTTTAAGCTATTAACCTCGAAGGTTAATTTGCAAGAGCAACGACGGGACGGGACGGGACGGCACAAAGCTTTGCGTAAACAGAATTTTTGAGTAAACAGTACTTTTGCTTATACCCACCACTAACAAGGGGGCTGCGCCCCCTTCCGCGGCTAACGCCGCCCAGCTCCCTTCGGACGCTCCCTCTCCCCCTTGCACACCTGTCGCTGGGTGTGCATCCTGCCCTGGTGGGTTTATATACATCCTAGTTTTTAGTGGCCTCTTTTAAAATTATAAATCACAACTTTTATTAAATTTCATTTTATGTATTTACATAAAAAACGAAAAAAACTTTAATTTTCGTTAAAAAAATAATATGCGAAAAGTAGACGCGAAGGTTTGAACCGTGGACCTTTGGATCAGCTTTTTAACGCCTTATCCACAAGACCAAGCTTCATCTACTGCGCTAAGCGGTTGTCGCTGTTACTTCCAGTTCAAGCTACGCGAGAGTGGAATATGTTCCATCGTTGCTCTAGTAAATTAACCCTCGATGTTAAAAACTTAAAGCAACGACGGAAAACCGTCGTTGCTCTCAACGCAACCTTTATTTTAACGTAAACCAGACTGAACGAAGCTAACACTATAAAAAAAAATGTCATTACCAAATGAAGAGGTTAAAACTGCAATTTAAAGTTCTAATACACTTCGTGCAATATGACAAGTTGAGCGTAATACAAATTTTAACTTTTGACAGTTTTTTTTTGTAAGTATAAAACGTCGTCACTTGCAGGCGATTCGAATCTTCAACCATAAGGTTTCCTACTACAGCAAGTGCCTCCGGATTGAATTGAATTCGTCATCATATGTCTATATTACTCGAAAGTGTAGCTTTTTGTAAATTTTCGGAAAGGACTTACTGACTGAAGTCGCCTAGCATCAAAATTATCTTTACATTTTCAACTTTTGTGGAATAAGAAAAAAAACTACATGAACTTGCAATAATGTTAGCGGTATAGAATATGCCCACATTGAATACTTACTGCCCAGCGTAGCTCTCATGGCCGAAGTTTTTCAAGCTTTTCGTTATTGTACTTTTGATGCTGATGAATATGGGATCAAACCGCATATTTTCCAACATATTTTTACTTTTCCAGCTACGTCGGAAAGTTAAATTTGCGTCCTCTACCAATATGGCGTTTATATTCAAAATAAGACAAATGGTGGTTGAATTGATTTACAAATGTTTATATAATGAAGAAGAGAATTAAGGTAGTACGCAAAGACAAAAACTATTTTTAAATATTATCTGTTATTGCTACGAATGACTAAACAAACAGCTGAGCTCTTAACGATGTTGCATATATTTTTGGCTAAAGTCTGTTCCGAACCACTCTCTTCAATAGTCACCCACGGACTTGAACCCATGTTTACGTGCGCCAAGAATATTTTGTGTGACACAAGCAGCTTATTCGGCAAACCATGTATAGTATAGCTCCCGACTATTATGTAAACGTTGGATCAGGGTTTCTCAACCTTGGGGTCACGACTCCCAAGGAGATCGCGAGACGTGTTGTAAAAAATAAATTTAATTAGGGTTTTGTAAGCTAAAACTAATAAATTTCAGAGAAGGTATTTTATTTTACTTGTTTCCATAATTACTATATGTAATGTAATTAGTTGAATAGTTTTTTCTCTAATATAATTAGGATATTTATGACCAAATACAGCAAATCGACTTTCATGTTTTCAAATGAAAAACAAATATTATAAAAAATAAAAAAGGACATAAATATTTAAAACATTACGAAAGATTGCACAAGTTTACTAGGTTAGCGCAAAATCTGAGCCGATTTTCATTAAACCAGTTTCAAAATATCCTTTTCATTTTTTTAAATATATTTTTTGTCAAAAGTTAGGTTCCTATCTTTCCATGCCTGGCGCTCTGCGGTGCACTCAGCCTCCTATCAAACTGAGTACCAGAATTTTCTTGGTAAGGTAAAGGCGGTCGAGCGAGGGACTGACCACTCCATCTGACTTCGTACCGTAGGTCAAGAATATGTGGAACGCTACCTCCATATCATCCATGTGCCGTTCACGGCACGTGTGTATCGCACAGGGAATAGTTTTACATTTACTTTTATTAATTCGTGTAACTGAGAAACAGACCGGTAAAAGCGGTAAATTTGCTACAATTGCTCATAAAACAATCATTCATCTCTAAACAATGATTCGCGAGATTGGGGCTGTGTAAAATATATGTGAGCAGAGTTCGAACTATAAGTAACACCATCAATCATGTATTCGGCAACTGGCAGTTTGGTCTTGTGGTTGATGCACGGTGACACTAATTCAATGGTCCAAAGTTCGAATCCCGGCGGGGAAACATACATTTTTCTTCTTTTTTTCGTTCAAAATGTATTTTTCTAAGTTTAAATTTATTATTAATAATTGCTTTCCTGCATTTTTCGTAGATTATATACAGTACAATTAGGGAACAAAAAGTTACCATGGTAACGTGGAGTTTAGCTACTTAAAGGTAGGATGTATATCAACCCACCAGGGCAGGATGCACACCGATCGAAGCGAAACGGGGGGGGGATGGTGTGTCCGAATTGAGCTGGGCGGCGTAAGACGCGGGGGAGGACGCAGGCTCCCGTTAGTGACGTGCATACGTCAACGTGCTGTTAACTTTTTATTCCACATTGTTTCTATGAGAGCTCTTCTTAGACGGGAGCCAGGTCAAGTGATTCGTAAAAAAAACCGCCCGCTTTGCCAGACGAATGTCTCATTTCAGTATTGACAGAAATTGTTATGACATCACACTTGCCTACTTGTGGATAAAAACACGATTTAACCGTGTGCGCAATAAAAAAAAACACCGTACCTGACCTTACCTAACCTCCAAGTGTCCTTGGTCACTAGATTTATTAAACTTCCTAATGCATATAAAAAAAGAGAAATGTTATTTTTCGTAAAGAAAAAGTATAAACAAAACTAGACCAGGATTCGATCCCGGGTCCTTCAGATTAGCTTCCCAACACTCTACGAATACGCTAAATTGGCAACTGAAAAAAGGTTCTTCTTGGCACTCTTATATAGAAGTATTATATAAGTATATATACAAGTAGCTACAATGAGTTAAGTATGACGTCATGACAATTTTTGTCAATGCTGAAAAGAGACATTCGTCTTTGCCAGAACTTGTGACATGCTTCGGGGCTCGTGAGTTCACTTAGCTACTTTGTAAAAATAATGTTACTGAACATGTTCAATAATTGTATTGGAGGGGTATTGGAAGTAAAGTCATAATTTATCTTCCTGATAGGAAGATTACTTAATCTGAAAAACTATTTCATGCAGAAAGTTTTGCAGACATCCGCTATAGAGAGGTTTTTATTTAAAAGACAACATTTTCAAGCTTCAGTGTTCTTTCTCATATATATCCACTATTGAGACAGTTTACTTCCATAAAATTCAAAGTTGCTCTACAGGGAATATAAAACTCAGTTTTCGGAAGTTTCACTGCAACAACAACAATAATAATAATGATAACAATAATAATAAGAGTGACTTTAGCAATAATAATAATAAGTAGTAATAATAATAAATAAATAATAATAATAATAATAATAATAAGCGTCCTATAAGCGTGACTGAACTTCCACGGCGCAAAGAAACTGCATAAGCTGTTATTGTTTTTCCTGGATTTTTTTTACTTCGGATATTAGTGGGCACTAATTTGTCTATAAGTCATTGAATAAAGAAATTTTAGCGTGCACTTTGGTTTAAACAAGTTACAGAACGAAGTTGGCTATTTACAAAGATGAACTTAGTAATTCATGGGTTCTGCCTTTCGTTGGCAAGATGGAGTAAAGGGAAAGTGCTAGAATTTCAAATATTGAAGCAAATCAACGTAGGTTCAAATCCTGTTTAAGCCAAGTTTTTTACAAAGCGGTCGTGAAGGATCTAATCATAACTTGTCATACAAAAGGGATAATCCTTCAGACTGCGGAATCAAATACCTGAGTCACTGAAGAGAGGAAGACGATTTACGAACGTTGGTTGGAAAAGTCCAAATCCAATCTCAAGGGGTTGCAAGGACAGTTAAGAAATCGTCATTGATCTGAAGAATCCCCTTTTCATGTTATTGTTCTTAGAAAGAAATACTATAGCATTTGTTGGGCATGTGTTGGATAGAGGCAAGTGTGGAGTATCGCTATCGTGCTGGACTTCTAATTTGAAAACCTGAGTTCGGTTCCCCACCAACTAGTTTCTTTTTCGCATACACTGAAGTATTCAAACTGAGATTCATCTCTGTTGTGGAGACCTACAAGGCATCACTGGTTAAAATCCGAGTAAACAGTATGTGTGTTGTATAGCATAATGATAATATGATTTTCATTGCTTTTCTCTCTTCCTCTATTTCTTGGTGTATTGTTATCGTGTCTTCACTGCTTCTTTCTCTTCTTCTCCCTCTCTCTATTCATGTTCATTTCTTCTCTTACTTTTCATACACTCTCTCTGTGCGTGTTGGCCACTTTCGATGACCCGGTGACAGGGCCTGACCCAAACATGAGTGACCGGTAACCCGATTGATCCGGTCTGCATAATCTATTTAACTGGGAATTTTGGTCGTCGTATTTTTCGTCTTCTCGGGGTAACATCTCCGATCCTCGTCATCCCTGAAACAAACACTGTTCAAACGCAACGAAATAATTAAAATCTCTGCTTCATCCTCCGGATTATCAGATCTACATCGATTCACTGCGTCAGAATGCGTTCGAATCTTAAACCTGATAACACAGTCCAAAACCTGACAAGCATCCTCCGACAGCCGGTGGGCGATCCGTTTCAGATCTGCCGTGTTTATTCCATCTGTGCGGATTGTTATAAACACTAGTTAATTAGTGTTGTAATTAGACCGTTATGTTAACAATAGATGAAATCTAGAGTGGCATGTTCGGAACAGATATATATTAAGATATGAGTAGAAAATAGGCCCCTATTTAGCTATTTCAAGAGAAGAATTATTTTTATATTATTAAGCCAAAAATTCGTTTCCATCCTATAATTTAATTTATGAACATACCATTCAATGTGTTTCCTTTTTCACTTTTGTAATATGCAACATGTTATATCTGCTATGCCTATAGGAACATGTAAATATTGCTTTTGAACATTTGTAACTTTTCATTTTGATACAGTTTGGAATTATGATCTTTGCTCTTTTTGATTGAATTAAGCAGAAAAATTATCATCCATTCATGTTCTTTGTATGCTCAATTTACATTAGTAGTCTGGAAAGGAAGGTATGACCTACGGTATCTACTGGGTTTGTTACAATAAGAGATTCGGTCAGACCCGGTCTCTGTGGGAGGGGGTTCAGCATCAAATCCTCGAGAGTATTCCCAACTTTAACATTTTTTCGAGGCCAAAAGTTGATAGAAACATTGCAAAGATAGCTACATTATCCCAATTTTTACTTTACACCCCCAAACTGAAAAACCTGGCGGAATCTCTGATTACAAAGTATTCCAAACCAGTATGTTTAATAAGCCCCATCAAATTTGCAAACTAACCACGCGCAAACAAAGCATGTGTGTTACACTTTTGATATTATTATAGATGTTTTCTCAAAACTCTGGAGTTTCACTGGAAATCATGAGTATTTAATCTGACCACCAAGTTTGGTCTCCATGTCGAAAGTGACTTAATGAATATTTGAAGTACCCTTTATATATTCGAATAACCCTGAAAAACTATAAAATCCAAAAGTCACTTCTCTTTTGCTGTTAGATTTGATTTGTGGGAACTGAACTTTATACTGTGGAAACTGAACTTAACATTTTTACTACGTTTAAATTTCATATTTTTTATCTGTACTTCTTCTTCTTCTCTCTCTCCTTCTCTCTCTCTCTCATTTCTCTGCCTCTGTCTAACAGACATTAATCGGTTTCAATGTTTCATTATATGTGTTTCAATTTCTCCCTCCATCAACTTATGTATATTGATTCGTCTCGCTTTTATTCTTTTATTTTGTCGATACTAATATATGTCTATTTTGAAAAAAAAAAAACGTGCTCATGATGTTTGCTGATTTTAGTATGGGCAAGACGAAGGAAGGAGAAAGAGGGGTCTGTTTACCAGACACGATTATGGGATAAGAAGGTGCCATTTGGGTTGCCTAGCTGCACGGCGTTCGCTGTCGCAAGTTTTTGGATGCGAAGTGTGCAATCGCGAGCATATATTTTTGACCCCCTTGAATACTCATTTAAGCTATATGAATTGTTGTGCTGTTCGCCTATTGAATATGCAACCCAATTTGATTAGTGGCTTATCTTGTATGCATATCACCCCAGGATGTGCAATCCAAAAGTATTTTGTAGGCAAAGAACGAGAACGGGTATTGCAGAATCACATAAATTACAGGCGTTAGCATCACTTAGAGAAATTTGAGATAAAACAGCTTTAACTACCAAAGAATTTTCTTGTGCCATAGAAAAATGAATAGAAAAGTATTTTTAGTAACTTTTGTATGCAATTACCAGATTGAAAATGTAATTAGTCAGTTTTATAATACTTCTGTGTGGCAAGAAAATATTCCGAAAGAGAATGAGGTATGGAGCAGAACACAAGAAAGAGTGACAAAGATTTGAGCACAAAAATTTAAATGAGTTGAAAATTACACAAAAATTACAATTGAAATATATATTATCAAATATATTCCCCGTCTATTTTACACATTTTGCCAGAAAGGTTACACACTCTAATTAGTTTAAGAGAATGCCCGAACTAAGAGTGGGATTCAAAGACGTGCTTGATTCAAAGTCCGACACCTGAACCACCCAACCGTGTATCTTGTGCAGAACAGCGTTCACTATAACGTCTAGTTACGGAAAAGTAATGATTGAAAAAAGATACAGTGGCATGTCTTTTTTTAATCTTTGTTTATTTGAACCGAATTTCTGTGGTTTTCATTAAAATGTCAGCTTCTCTACTTTTGTCATAGAGAACTGGATGCGCCTCAAAATACTAAATTTTGCCTTCTCATGGCCATGGAAGGCACTAACATGGTGAGAAATACCAACTGTAGAGCGTAATGTGGAAGTTCTGATGTCAGTCCTGGGCGCAAAAAATACGTGTTTATATCACAATAATCTCTTCTCCATCTTGTGTTTAGTTTGCAATTCACTTCAAATTAGATTATTTATAGGTCTATTGATTTTTGTTGCGTAGAGAATCCAGTCTGCTGAATACTCAAGGGATGAAGGGCCACGGTGGATCAGTTGGTAGAGTGCTCACCTCTGGTGCTAGGGGTCGTCCGCCGATCCCTGCTTATTCCATGTGGGCTTTGTGGCGGACAAACACTGAGTGCGTGGGTTTTCTCGGGGTGTTCCCGTTTCTACCCACTTTCTTCATTTCACCAAATTATTACATCATGATCCATACGACCTGAAGAATAATTGCCTAAAGGCCTAGAAATAAATTTAAATTCAAAATTCAAGGGATAAAGTTACTCTTTAGAAGGTAATGTGTTTCTCCTTGCACTTACGTCACCCCTTGATACGTTTTTCTGATGAAGCCAAGTTGCTAGTTAGTTGGCGAAACCGTTACACGTTTTTAGTTTTTAAATAAAACGCATTTGCTTTGCTCAGCTATTATTTTATTTTATCTTAACTATGGGAGAATTTCTGTTCTGCGAAACTGATGTTATCTTCGTAAAAATTGAGTTAGGTCACTGAAGTAAAATGGAAAGTAATCTTAAGAATTATCACTCTTAAAATCGTACCGATAATCGAGTTAAGGAGCTTGAGATATTTTCACCTTGTATTTTCTATCTTTGTAGGTGATATTTATTAGTACGTATTTGTCTAGCAGTGAAGATGTGAACATGTGCAAGCTTGTAAATTTTGTGCTATATTTATTGTTGTATTACATGAAAAAATTCTTTCTCATTACTAAAGAGATTAAGTCGAACAGTGTTCTAAAATTGATTAAATGCTTGATATTGGAAGATGCTGAAATAAAAAAGCGAATGTGTTGTAGATTAGTGCGGTTTTCTAGATTTGTAGTTGAAATAGTATCGCTAGGGCAGAATAGGGCACCTAAACGTAGAGTATGTTCCCTATTCTAATATTTCGGAAATTATTTGTATTTTCCAATACTTGTTTTGATTCTTAGTTATAATATTGTTTATAATTTCTTAGTTCGGGCGCCTTAAGAAAGTTACCTATGCTTATACACACCATTGTTCGCTATTGTATTTCGCCTTTCCCCATAGAGAAGTGCCTAATTTCAATTATTAGATAATTTAGATGTAAGTAGTCGTGGGCAAACCCCCCAGATAGCACTGTTTCTTGATTCATGATGGAAATTCCCTTAATTTTCCCTTGCTAGACCACGTGATACGAAAAGTACATTTCAAGCTTGATTCTTACTAACTAAAATATGCTTGAACTTTACCCAATTTCAAGCTTGATTCCCTTGCCTGAACAAGGCACTTCGTGCCTTTGGAAAATCAAGCATGATTCAAGTCTGATTCAACTTTTTTGCTTGACACGACAAGCTTGTTTTACAGCTTGTTGACTTTCCATTTAAAGCAAACACAAGCTTCATTCACCTATGAAACTTACCTTTGCATATACACACAACTGCTCGCTATTTTATTTACCCTTATCGCTTAGAGAAATAATATTTTGAATTATTAATACATTTTTATGTAAGTAGTTCTAGGGCAAGCCCTCCTGTACCCCGGATGCCTATCCTTGCCCATGCATGTGCACTTTGACTGAGCTAGTTTAGCAAAGGCCTTTCGAACGACACCTCAAGCATCTCTCTCCACATCATGGTTCATGCGATATATTTTGACAGAGGTTGGCAACACTAGAAAATGGGGTTCCTTTGAAGCTGGAATATCCACAGTATGTTCCTATTGTGTCGAATAATATTTGCTTCTATGACTAAAATAATGGAAGTAATTTGAAAATAAATATAATT